>JAAAKG020203014.1:8038-18552 GCA_010014905.2 Druon quercuslanigerum
TTTTTTTAAATTCAATTTTTCTGAAGAAGGTCTTCTTTGCTCCGCTGGGAATCGAACCACAGATCTTCCGATTGCCGGTCGGGTTATTTTCCCTTAAGCTACTAAAGAGATCGAAAGAGGAATCCTTTTTCAGAAATATACGAATTATTTTGCCCGGTGAAAGTCAAATTTTTTGAGGAATCTTTCTTATCATCAGAGAATAACAGAAATTCTTATCGTCTTTTTTTATTCTCTGTTGATAGTACATATTCCTCGAAAAAGAAGACTGTTCTTATTTTGAAGGGTTTTAGGTCGAAATAATTTATTCAAAGCTAAACATTAATTTATTTAGCTAAAAACTAATGTATTTCTTATGAATTTTTCATTTTTGGCAAAAAATTTAACTTTTTGGTTGAATATTCATTGTTTTTTATATAATGTTGAGCTAATTTTTTAAGAACCAAACATTATTTTCTCTATCTGGAAATTTAATTATTTCATGTTTTATTCGAAGTTAATATTTGTTCTTTAAAAATTCAAATATTTAGTTGATAATTAATTTTTTTTAATAACTTGTCTTTCTTAGACACTTTCTTAAAAACTTTCAAATATTTTCTCTAACTGAAAATTTTACTATTCCATTTTTCATTATAAATTAATATTTTTTAGTTGCAAATTTAACTAATTGGTTAAAAATGAATGTAATTTGTTATAAATTTCTCTTTTTTGGTAGAAAATTATTCTTCTTGTTTGAATATTCTTTATATATATTCTTTTATTGTAAATTGATTGTTTTTCTTGTTAATTTATTGTTTATTTATCTAATATTTTGTTTGAAAATTCAAATAACTTGTGGCAAATTTGTATTTTTTGGTGAAAAATTAATGTTTTTGTTTCATATTTTATTCTTGGTTTTGTTTGAAAATTAATTTGTTGTTGTTGAAAATGCAACCACTTGTTTTGAAAGTCGAGCTACTTTACTAAAGATCGAAAATTATTTTCTTTATCTGAAAATGTAACAATTCCGTTTTTTTATTATAAATTATTCTTTTTTCGTTCAAAATTCAACTATTTGGCTGAAAGTTCATATTTTTGGGGATAAATTTGGATTTTTTGGTATATAATTAATCCCTTTGGTTAAATATTCTTTTTCTGAGTGGAGCTACTTTTTAAAAAATTAACAATTATTTTCTTCAACTGAAAATTCAACAATTCCACTTTTTCTTGTGAAATTATCATTTTTAGTTGATAATTCAACTATTTGGATGAAAATTTAAATAATTTATAACAAAATTTGACTTTTTTGATACAAAATTAATGTTCTTAATTAAAAATTTATTTTTTGTTGTTGAAACTTAATTTTGTTGTTGTTTTTGAAAATGCAACCATTTGGCTGAAAGTCGCGCTAGTTTACTGAAGATTAAAAATTATTTTCTTGATCTAAAAATATAACTATTCCAATCTTTATTAAAAAATATTTTTTATTCAAAAAATAAACTATTTGGTAGAAAATTCATTTTTAAGCTAACTAAGTAGTTTTAGTTGAGCTAATTTGTTAAAAAATAAAAATTATTTATCTATTTTATTTTTTATTGCACATTAATTTTTATTATTTAAACATTCAACTATTTGGTTGAAAACTCTTGTTTTTAGTTACAATTTTTTTTACTAGAAAACTAAACTCCTTGGTTAAACATTTTATTATTTTTGAATGAAAATTCATTTCCTTTTTTTTCACAAAATTCATCCACATGGTTGAAAGTCGAACCACTTTGTTAAAAATTGAAAATTATTTTCTTGACCTAAAAATTTAACTATTCCATTTTTGATTTTAAGTTAATCATTTTTATATGTAAGTTCAACTATTTAGTTAAATATTAATGAATTTCGTCACAAATTTCTCTTTTTTAGCAGAAAATTAATATTTTTGGGTCAACATTATTTTTTTTTTGTTTGAAAGTTGAGTTACTTCGTAAATATTTGGAAATTATTTTCTTTAACTGAAAATATAAATATATTATTTTTTATTGTAAATTTATCTTTTTTAGTTCAAATTCAACATTTTAGTTGAACATTAATATATTATTTTACAAATTTGTCTTATTTGTGGAAAATGAATCTTTTTGGTTAAAAGTTCATATCTGTCAGTGAAACTGAAAAATTTCCATTTTCGATTGTAAATTAATATTTTTCGATTAAAAATTCAAATATTTCTTTAAAAATTAAGCATTTTGTTACAAATTTAACTTGTTTGGTGTAAAATTAATCTTCTTGCTTAAAAAATCCACTTTTTCGGTTAAAAATTCTTTTTTGTTTAAATTAATTTCTTAACTGAAAATTTTCGTATTCACTTTTTAGTTAAGGTTTAATCGTTTTTAGTTGTAAATTCAGCTATTTGGTTGTGAAATCCTCTTAATAATTAAAAATCTGTCTTTTTGGTTGAAAATTAATATTCTTGGTTACAAATTCGTATTTTTGGTTAAAAATTCCACTATTTGGTTAAACTTGATCTACTTTTTTGAAAATTAGACAATTTTTCAAAAACTATCCTTTTTAGTGAAAAAGTCAATTGTATTATTGCAAATTCTTCTTTTAGGATAAAAATTAATCTTTTTTGTTGAAAATTCCTCTTTTTGATTCAATTCAACTATTTGAGATTTGAAAATAAAATCTTTTTGATTGAAATAAACTTCTTTCATTTAAAATAAAAATATTTTTTGAATAAAATAAATATCAGTCAATCTCTTTGCTTAAAATTAAATATTTTGCAGAAAATTTGATTCGTTATTGATTTAAATTTAATTATTTTAATTGAAAATTTACCTATTCCAGTTGAGGATTTATCATTTTAATCGAAAATTTATCTCTTTAGTTGAAAATTTACCTGTGTGGTTGAAAATTAGTTATTTTTATGTTAAAACTTAATTTTTAACTGAAAATTTTATTATTTAAAATTAATATGTTTTTTTGTTAAAGTATCAGTATTATAAGACCATTTTAAATATGTTCAAAGTGAAATAATTTAATATTTTATAAGCTAGTTTACATTTTTAAATAATTTTCAATTTATTAATTAATTCTTAAACGATTTTATGCAATTCCTATAAATTTCAAATGGCTTAAAATTAAAACAATTCAGCCTAAAAAAATTTATGAACGGATTATAAAACGTTTGAATTTAACAATTCTTATTTCAAAAGAAATGTAAATGTTTTGGTATTTATTTTTTTCCCGAATCGGAAGAACTTTTTGGTTTATTTACATTTTTATTGTTTGCTATTTTTATTATTTTGATTGAGTTTGAAACGAGAAAACTTTGATTTAAAATTTTTTCTGAATTGGAAACGGTCATATTTTATTTTTAACGTATTTTTGTATTTTTTTTTTATTGAAAAGGAGAAATTTTTTGCTTTTAAACTATTTTTGATTTCGAAAAAGGTGTTTTTTGGTTTTCATAATTTGTATTGAGTTTTACAAGATAAAATATTGGTTTTAAATTTTTACTGAAATTATACAGACCCTTTTTTAGTTTTTATTGTTTCGTAAGGGTTACAATTTAGCTATTTTTTTTCTAAATTCGAAGATAAAAATGTTTATGTTTACCATTTTTATTGACTTCGAAGTGAGGAAATTAATTTTTTTCCAATTTTTTCTGAATCAAAAAAAGATAATATTTATACCTTATATTTTTATAGATATAAGAGGTCAAAAAACTGGTTTATTTATTTATTCTCTGAACAGAATTTATTTTTGAATTTGAAAAGCTCTCAATGCATTTCAACCGATTTTTGAGGATTCCACTTTTTCTAAATTGACTCTAATTCTACCCATTTCAACGAACTTTCTTGAATTTACAATTTTTATGAATTTGGAAGGGATAAAATTTTGTTTATTTTTATTTCCGATTTAAAAGAGGCTATTTTTTCTTTTTTATTTTCAAAACTTTTCTGAGTTAGAAGAGGGAAATTTGCATAGAGCTGGAAGGCAGAAAATTTTGATTTATAATTTTTTCTGAATCGGAAGAAGAGAGATATTTTTCAGTATTTTAAATTTGTACCAATTTTTAAGAGAGAAAATTTTTATTTTTAAAATTTTTTAAGATGGAAAAGGCACTTGTTTTGTTTTTAACATTTTTATCGAGTTGTAATGAACAAAAATTTGTTACTTTTTTCTGAATTGAAAGAGAATATTTTTTTTTATTTTAAAAAATTTTATTGAATTGCAAGAAAGGAAAATAGGGTTTTCAACTTTTAGTGAATTAGAATTTCTTTTTGAATTTTATTCAATTGGAAGGGATGAAGTTTTTTTCTAAATTGAAATTTGGATTGACTTTAATGCTAGAATTTTTATTTTTAACATTTTTCTTCAGTTGGTAGGTAACAAAATTTGGTTTACTTTTTTCTTGTTTGAAAAAAAAATATTTGTTCAACATTCTTACTGAGTTGAAAGGGAGGGTACTTGTTTATTAATTTTTTTCTAAATTTAAAGAGGCTTCTTTTTCCTTTTCACGTTCTTCGAGTAAACAGGGCGCAAATTTGGTATTTCTAACATTTAGATGAAAGGAAGGAACTGTTTATTTTCAATTTTCTACGGAGTTGGAAGAGGAAAATGTTTTATTTTTAACACTTTCATTAATGTAACTTGAAAGGGAGGATTTTTTTTAATTTATAGCATTTGAAATGATAACGTAAATTCAAATTTTGTATGAAAGTTAAAAAGTTTTCAGTATAATTTAATTTAAAATTGTTTAATTTAATAAATTTGCACGTAAAGTTAAATAATTTTTAGTTATAAGAGTAACACATTCATTCCGCAAAACTAAGTCGACCCAGGTCGCTGATCAATCTCTCTAGCAATCATCTCAGGTGAAGAGCTTCACAAACTCATCACATTTCAGAAATCCTTCATTCGGAAAAATTGTTATCCGGTCAATATACATCAGGGAAAATAGAATTTGGGACATAATTAAATATTCATGAAAGCGCGGGAAATTTGAAATGATAAATGATGTGAAAAATAAATTTACGACTGAAACAATCGTTAAACACACTATAATTTCACGGCTAACTCATTTCTCCCCGAAGATAAAGTATAAACGCGATAGGGCCAACTATATTTTATGTTTAAATATGGCTCCACCATATTTCCTTCAGTGGTGCGGATAAGGTCGTATCCTCTCTTCTGAGAAAAGTCTTGCATATACGACTCGGGTAGCTTTTTATCCCGGATTTTTTGCCTCTCCGGCCGTGAAACGAGATTACACGAGATGAAACCAAGAGGCGTGATGACTATGGCTTGCACGCACAATTTTGAAAGGCATCGCTTAGCTTAGTCATATACGATAAATCCTTATCGCGCTTCATTAAGACCCTATGGGAAGCCACTGGTGGGGGTATAAGGGTGCGTCCACATCAGGGTAATCCAAAAATACATTGGAATTTTTTTTTTAAATTTTCTGGTGTGTTTTTGTATGAACATTTTTCCTGGTACGTAAAACACTAGATTCTATTGCTGATTGGATGTTCATATCAATTGTTTAAACAATTTATTATTATTTTGGGCAATTTTATCTTATAATAGAGATACAAGGTCGCGGTTTTTTTCTCACAAATTTTCAACTTTTTATCCAATTTTCAGTTAGAGTAATGTAATAGTTAATAAATGTCAACAAACAAAATTTTTTAAACAATTTATTATTGTTTAAAAAAATTTCTCTTGTAATAGAGATACAAGATCGCGGTTTTTTGCTCACAAATTTTCAACTTTTTGTCCAATTTTCGGTAAGGGTTAGGTAATAATTACTTTATGTTAACAAAAATAATTGTTTAAACAATTTATGATTGTTTTTGGCATTTTTTTTAGAATCAATTTAGAAAGTTTACGGTTTTCTACAATTTTTCACTTATTTTACAATTTTCAGTTAAAGTAGAGTAATAGTTATTGAATTTTAACCAACAAAATTTTTTAAACAATTTATTATTGTTTTCAAAAAATTTTCTCTTAGAATAGGTTTAGAAAGCCGCGGCTTTTTTCAAAAATTTTCGACTTTTTGTCCAATTTTCAGTTAGAGTACGAAAATATTTAATTACTGTTCACAAGTAAAATTGTTTAGACAATTTATTAATGTTTTTGGCAATTTTCGCTTAGAATAGATTTAAAAAATTGCGGTTTTTTCAAAATTTTCCACTTTTTGTCCAATTTTCGGTTAGAGTTAGGTAATAGTTATTGTATGTTAACCAACAAAATTTTTTAAACAATTCATTATTGTTTTTAACATTTTTCTCTTAGAATAGGTTTAGAAAGCCGCGGCTTTTTTCAAAAATTTTCGACTTTTTGTCCAATTTTCGGTTAGAGTTATGTAATAATTAATTATTATTAACAAGAATAATTGTTTAAACAATTCATGATTGTTTTTGAGAATCTTCTCTTAGAATAAATTTAGATAGTCTACGTTTTTCCACAATTTTTCACTTTTTGTCCACTTTTTAGTTAGAGTAAGGTAATAGTTAAGTTATGTTAACAAACAAAATTGTTTAAACAACTTATTATTGTGTTTGGCAATTTTCTCTTAGAATAGATTTAAAAAGTTGCGGTTTTTCCATGATTTCCAACTTTTTGTCAACTTTTTAGTTAGAGCAAGGTAATAGTTAATTAATGTTAGCAACAAAAAAATATATAAACAGTTCATTATTGTTTTTGACAATTTTCTTTTAGAATAGATTTATAAATCCGCGGCTTTTTACAGAAATTTTCCACTTTTTGTCCAATTTTCGGATAGAGTTAGGTAATAATTAATTGATGTTGACAAGAATAATTGTTTAAACAATTTATGTTTGTTTTTGGAAATTTTTTCTTAGAATAAATTTAGAAAGCCGTGGCTTTTTTGACAAATTTTCCATTTTCGTCCAATATTTGGTTAGAGTTAGATAATAATTAATTATAGTTCAAAAAAATAATTGTTTAAACAATTTATGATTGTTTTTGGATATTTTATTTTAGAATGAATTTAGAAAGTCTACGCTTTTCGACAATTTTTCAATTTTGTCCAATTTTCAGTTAGAGTAAGTTAATAGTTAAGTTATGTTTAAAAACAAAATTGTTTAAACAACTTATTATTGTGTTTGGCAATTTTCTCTTAGAATAGATTTAGAAAACCGCGGTTGTTTTTCAAAAATTTTCCACTTTTTGTCCAGTTTTCAGTTAGAGTAAGGTAATAGTTAAGTTATGTTAACAAAGAAAACTGTTTAAACAATTATTTAATGTTTTGGGAAATTTTATCTTATAATAGAGATACAAGTTCGTAGTTTTTTTCTCACAAACTTTCAATTTTTTATCCAATTTTCAGTTAAAGTACGGAAATAGTTAAGTTATGTTAACAAAAAAAATTGTTTAAACAACTTATTATTGTGCTTGGCAATTTTCTCTTAGAATAAATTTAGAAAACCGCGGCTTTTTTCAAAAATTTTTTACTTTTTGTCCAATTTTCGGTTAAAGTTAGGTAATAATTAATGAATGTTGACAAAAATAATTGTTTAAACAATTATTCTTGTTTTAGGAAATTTTGTTTTATAATAAAGATACAAGGTCGCAGTTTTTTTCTCACAAATCTTCAAGTTTTTATACAATTTTCAGTTAGAGTACGGAAATAGTTAATTAATGTTAACAAAAAAAATTGTTTAAACAATTTATTATTGTGTTTGGCAATTTTCTCTCAGAATAGATTTAGAAAGTCACGGTTTTTTCTACGATGTCCCACTTTTTTTTAAATCTTCCGTTACAGTATGGTAATAGTTAATTCATGTTAACAAATAAAATTATTTTTGCTTTTGGCAATTTTTTCTGTAGAATACATTTAGAAAGTCGCAGTTTTTCAAAAATGTTCTAATTTTAGTCCAATTTTTAAATAGAGTGAAGCGAAACCTAATTAACGACAAAAAACATAATTGTTTAAAAAACTTATTGTTATTTCTAATAGTATTCTATAAGAAAACTGCTTATAATTGACTTAAATTATCCAAATTAATTGTTTAAACATTAAATTATTATTTTTAATAATATTCAATTTGAATAATGCTAGATAGTTGTGGTTTTTTTAAAATATGGTTTGCTGTGGTAATGCTAGTTAGTTGAGTTTTTTTTTGTTGTAATTTTCAACTTTTTGTTCACTTTGCATTGCCTTTTTTGTTATGGAGAAATAATAAATAAACGTCAGAGAGAATCATATTTTTAACAATCTCTTTCCTTTTTGTTCATATATTTTTCTGCAATAAAACAGACGTTTCCTATACGCTTTGCAATAAACTTCTTGTTGTAATTCAAAACAAAAGTTTTGCAAATTATTTATAGACATAGTCCTCCCACCTACTCCTACATTTTTTTGTTTTTGTTTTTGTCTCTTGTGTAAATAGCTTTTTTGTTTCAATGAATTTTTCGTAACTTTGGGAAAAGAGCAAAAATTATTAATTTTCTCAGAGAAAATGTTTTCATAAACAAAAAGCAATTTTTTAAATAATCATGTTTGGCAACTTACATTATTTATTACCTAACTAAGTAAAAAGTGGACTTAAAAGTGGTTTAACAGTTCAGAAAGCGCAACTTTGTAGCAATTATTGAAGAGAAGATAGTTATAAACATTATAAAAATTTTTAAACAGCTATGTTTGTCAATTTGCATTATGTATTACTTTAATAAGTTAAAAATGGGTAAAAAGATAGAAGATTTTAGAAGAAACCATAATTATCTAGCAATAATAAAGAAGAAGATAATTATAAACAATAATAATTTGTTCAAATCTATTTACTATTTAACTCAGCCGGCTTGAAAACTGGACAAAAAGTGGACAATTTTCGATAAAACTGCAATTTTCTAGCATTCTTCTAAAAGAATAATATTAAAAATAATAATAAATTTTTTAGACAATTATGCTTGTTAATTTTAATGAAGTTTTGTCTCACTCTAACTGAAAATTGGAAAAATGGAAAATAATTGAAAAATCCGTGATTATATTGATAAAATATAATGACTGAAGTCGTAGAATCAAATAATAAAATCCAACAATTTTTGGTTAAATTTTTTGCTTGAAAAGTCTATCATAATATTTTTGGTTCGGAATTCATATCGTTTATTTGGAAATTCAAAGTCATTATTTTTGGTAGAAAATAAAATAATTTAATTGAAAAGTGATCTACTTTTTTAAAAATTAATTTTGTTGTTGTTGAACCTTCATCTTTTTTGTTGAAAATTTAACTATTTTGTTGCAAGTTCATCTGCTCTAGTTGAAAATTTATGTACTTGGTTGAACTTTCATGTATTCTGTGACAAATCATTTATTTTGTATAAACTTAATCTTCTTGTTTAAAAAAAATCTAATTCATTCTTTTTCAAGATTCAATATTTTAATCACTTAGCTTAAAAGTTTAATTATTTGAATAAAAATTAACTTTTTTTTAAAAAACTTCTTACTTTTAGTTAAAAATGAGACTACTTGCTTAAAAATTAAATTATTTATCTGGAAACCTAACTATTCTATTAGAAGTTCATTTTTTTTTTAAATTAATAAATTAATTTAAAAATGTAACTATTCCAATTTTGGTTGAATATTGATTTTTCGCATTGGAAACTTGAATATTTTAATAAAAACTCATCTTTCTTGAATGAAAATGAATATTCTCGTTGAAATGTTTTCTTCTCCAGTTTAAAAGTCAACTGTTTTCTTAAAAACTCAAATTTTTAATTTCAAAACTCAGCTATTTTTTTAAAAATTCATCTGCGCTATAAATTTAATTTTTTATTGAAATTTTAACTCTTTGGTAGAATATTAAATTCTTTACTTGAAAATTCATTCTTTTTTAAGGTTTAATATTTTAATTGAAAATTCATCTCTTGGCTTCAAAGTTTAACTATATAACTTTTTTGTGGTAATCACTAACTTTTTTTTTAAATTTCTTACGTTCGGTTGTAAATGAGACTACTTGGTTATAAATTAAATTATTTATTGGGAAACCTAACTATTCTATTGGAATTTCATTTTTTGTAAAAAATTAACAAATTAATTTTAAAATGTAACTATCCCGTTTTTGGATGAATATTGATCTTTTACAATGGAAAATTGAATATTTTTATTAAAAATTCATCTTTCTTTAATGAAAATGAATATTCTCGTTGAAATTTTTTCTTCTTCAGTTTAAAAGTCTGCGCTAGTTGAACATTTAAGTACTGATTGAAAATTCATGTATTTTGTGACAAATCATCTTTTTTGTAGAAGCTTAATCTTCTTGTTTAAGAAATCTAATTTTTTGTTAAAATTTTAACTCTTTGGTTAAATGTTGAATTCTTTAATTAAAAATTAATTCTTTTTTGAGATTCAATATTTTAATTGAAAATTAATCTCTTGGCTTCAAAGTTTAACTATTTGATTAAAAATTAACTTTTTTGTGGTAATCACTAACTTTTTTTTTTAATTTCTTACGTTCGGTTGTAAATGAGACTACTTGGTTATAAATTAAATTATTTATTGGGAAACCTAACTATTCTAT
>JAAAKG020203025.1:8856-23337 GCA_010014905.2 Druon quercuslanigerum
TTCTAATGAAAAAATAGTCAAAGAACAATCAGGGAATTCCATTTTTGGTTGAAAAGTGATATTTTTTAGTTCAAAATTTAGCTATTTGTTTGAAAATTGATCTTTTTCAGTTAAAAATTTAACTCTTAGTTTGAGAATTTATGTATTTTGTAGAAAAATCGTCATTTTTATTGAAAAATCCATGTATTCTTTTGAAAATGCAATATTTTTGCTTAAAAATTAATTTTTCAAATTAAAAATATAACTTGTCTATTTTTGGTTGAAAAATGTTTTTTTTTTAATTGAAATTTCAACTATTATGCTCAAAATTTAATCATTGTTTTGTGACAATTCAAGTATTTTGTTAAAAAGTCATCTTTTATAGTAGAAAATACTTTGCTCTTTTATTAAGATAAATTGATAAATTTTAAAATTTTAATTTTGTATCGGAAATATTGTTTTGTTACATTTATAAAAGATTCTATGTTAAAAATATTATAAGATTAAAATGCTGGTACATGAATATTAATGGAAAATGAAAAAATGTCAAAGAAAAATGAGGGAATTCCATTATTTTTGGTTGAAAAGTGACATTTTTTTAGTTCAAAATTCAGCTATTTGTTTGAAAATTGATCTTTTTCAGTTGAAAATTTAACTCTTAGATTGAGAATTTATGCGTTTTGTTGAAAAATCGTCTTTTTTTTATTGAAAATTAATCTTTTTGGTTGAAAATGGAACTATTTGGTTAAAAATTTATTTTTTCGGTTGAAAATGCAATATTTTTGCTTAAAAATTAATTTTTCACATTACAAATGTAACTTTTATATTTTTGGTTGAAAAATGATTTTTTAAATTTTAAATTCAACTATGGAACGTTTTTGTTGGGGAATTTATCTTTTTAAATTGAAAATTCAACTATTATGCTCAAAATTTAATTATTCTTTGGAGACAATTCAAGTATTTTGTTAAAAAGTCATATTTTATGGTAGAAAATACTTTTCTTTTTTTTTATTAAAATAAAGAAATAAATTTGAAAATATTAATTTTGTATAGGAAATACTGTTTTATTCCACTTATAAAGGATTTCCAAGACTGAAAAAGGATTCAAGGATTTTAAGTATTTTTTGAAAAGGGATAGTACACCAGATGTACAAAAATTTTAAAAGTTTTTAAAGATTTTGAACGATTTGAAAAGGTTTTAGAAGATATCAAAAGATTTCACAAAGATTTCAAATGTTTTCATGATTTTAAATAAATGCAAATGATTTCAGAAAGATTGCACTAATATTTCAAAGAATTCTTAATGATATCAAAAGATTTGAAAGTCGATATATTACACCAGATTTCAAAGATTTTAAGCAATTTAAAAAAATTTCAATAATTTGAGATTTCAAAAGATTTCAATGATTTTAAACGAACACAAACGATTTCACAAATAAAGATTGAAGAAAGATTTCACAAGGATTTCAAGGATTTTAAAGATTGCATCAAAATCTTAAAAGACTTCAAAAGATTTCACTAATATTTCTAATATTTTAATGATAGATAGGATTTCAAAAAAAATCAAGAATAAAAAAGATTTAAAAAATTGTATATTACACCAGATTTCAAAGATTTTACCAAAATTTTAAAAGATTGCAAAAGATTTCAAATGAATACGAAAGATTTTACAAAGATTTCAAAGATTTCCCAAAGATTTTACAAAGATTTCAAATATTTTAATGGCTTCAAATGAAAACAAAAGATTTCAAAAATATACAAAAGATTTCAGAAATATTCCAAAAATTTCATAAAGATTTCAAAAAGGGTAAAGTACACCAGATTTCAATTATTTCAAAACATATTAAATATTTAAAAATTTTAAAAGATTTTACCAAAATTTTAAAAGATTTCAAAAGATTTTAAATGAATACGAAAGATTTCACAAACATTTCAAAGATTTCAAACTTTTCACAAAGATTTCAAAGGTTTCAAATGGTTTAAAAAAATTTTACAGGACTTCAAAAGATTTCACAAATATTTCAAAGATTTTATAAAAATTTCACAAAGATTTCAAAAAGGTTAAACTACACCAGATTTTAATTATTTCAAAATATTTGAAAGATTTTCAAAGATTTCAAAGATTTTACCAAAATTTTAAATATATTTTACAAGATATTAAATGAATACGAAAGATTTTACAAACATTTCAAAGATTTCATAAAGATTTCATCTTTTTTAAAGATTTTATTTTTTATTCAGAAGATTTCAAAAGCTTTTACAAAGATTTCAAGGATTTCAAAGATTGCAACAAAATTTTAAAAGACTTTAAAAAAAGGTTCCGCAAATATTTAAAAGATTTCATAAAAATGTCATCAAAATTTAAAATTCAAATATTTAAAAACATTTTAAAGGTTTTAAACGATTTCAATTTGTCTTAGAAGATTTTAAAGGGTTTCACAAATATTTTACAAAGATTTGGTTGAAAATTTTGATCTTTTGTGGGAAATTTAGTGTTAAAGACTCATTAATTTATTTCAAAATTCATGCTTTTGGTTGCAAATTCAACTATTTAAGTTAAAGCATCATTATTTCCTTATTTTAACTGAAAATTTAACTATTCAATTTTTATGTGACAATTTATCATTTTAATTTAAAATCTATGTATTTTCAATAAAATTTTATTCTTCTATTCAATTCTTGTTTGAAAATGGATGTTTTTGTTTGAAATTTAACTATTTGGTTGAAAATTGGTTTTATTTGCATTTGATAATGCAAATGTTTTGTTGAACATTCATGTATTTTTAATTTTGACTTTAATTTACTTTTCTACATGGTCTAAAATGGTAGAAAATTCATCGCGTTGGTTAAAAATAAAAGTACTTGTTTCAAAATTGAAATCTTTTTTCAAAAACTCATCTTTTTGTATAAAATTCATTTATTTGAGTTAAAGATTTATCTTTTTTTTGTAAATTCATTAGTTGAGTTGAAAATTTAAGTATTTAGTTAAAAATGGGCCTTTTTAAATTAAAAAATCAACTTTTTTGTCAAAAATTCATATATTTAATTTAAAAATCGTATTTTTTGCTAGAAAATTAATTTTCCCGTTTGAAAAACAGGAAAATTTCTTTGTTTTTTCTTGTTTAAAAAATCATTTTTTTATGTTAAATATTCAAGTATTGCAATTAAGTATTGATCATTTTAGTAATTAATTTATCTTTTTGGTTGAAAATAAAACATTTGGTTTAAAGTTAACTGAAATTTGTTTCAAAAAGAAATCTGTTCTTTTTGTGGAAGAAAATTTTTTTAAATGAAAATTTAACTATTCCATTGTTGTTTGAAGTGATACTTTTTTTTTGTTAAAAACTTAGCTATTTGTTAAAAAAATTGATATTTTTTAGTTGAAAATTCAACTCTTTGATTGAGAATTAATGTATTTTCTGGAAAAATCGTCTTTTTGGTAGAGAATTAATCAACATTTTTTGAAAATCCAAATTTCTACATGAAAAAGTAAGAAATTTGATGCAGATTAAATGAATTTGTAATATAGTTCTCACATTATCTTGCCTAAATATGCACTAAATGTTAAGTATTCGGGAGGAGCATTACCCCGAACAGACCGAACCGTTTGATCAACAGTATAGTCGAGCCGTTCTGCGCACGCAGCACAGATCCGCGCTTGCGCAGCTTAGATAAATATAGCACCCACATTTCGAAACGGCTGCTCTGCGTAAGTTCGGGGTAACTTGTGCCATCAAACTCCAGGATTTGAGTAGACACCCTGTAATATTATTATAATTAGAGTAACGTGAAGTAGTTTCGAATAGAGATGAGGCTCTGAAGAAAATCTTGTTATTTGCCTCTGGAATTACTAATTCGGAAATATGTTTTTTCAGTCGTTCTCTACGCAATAAGTGCCGTCTACTTCGCGGGCGTAATGGTTCGTCTAATGCTGACCCTGACACCGGTGGTTTGCATGTTGGCCGGTGTTGCCTTCAGCGGACTGTTGGACCTCTTCTTGAAGGAGGACGACAAGGATGGCGAGGAGAAGGAGGGCAGCGAGGTGGAGAGTGAAGAGGAGAGGGAAACAAGTCCAGGTCGTGCACTTTATGACAAGGCGGGCAAATTGAGACGCATGAAGCACGAGAGGCCGAAGGGCGGTGGCGACGCGCTCGGTTCCAATCTCAGGAATGGCGTTCTCATTCTGATCCTCGTTCTTCTGATGATGTTCACGGTTCACTGCACCTGGATCACCAGCAATGCCTACTCGAGTCCCTCGATTGTCCTCTCATCCTACAGCAACGATGGCGGCCGAGCAATTCTTGATGATTTTCGGGAGGCTTACTTCTGGCTTGCTCAGAATACACCCAGTGACGCGAGGGTCATGAGCTGGTGGGATTATGGATATCAGATTGCTGGAATGGCGAACAGGTGAGGCAGATTTTTTTATTTACCGTCTAGGGGGGACGGGGGCCTGCTTAAATTACATAACGAATTGGAGGCACGCTTCATAAATCCCTCTAAACAGAGTAAAAAAAAACAAACAAGTAATCGATTTCAACAGTTCTTTTTTATAAATAATTAAAGTGCAGTCTTGAAGATTTAAACAGTAAAAAATTAAAAGCATTTGATGTTGAAAACTTTTGATAAGAAATAGTTTTATTTTGTCAACTCTAAATATAAATAAATACGTTATTTTTAGAGTGGATCTGTACTTTAAGTATAAATAACTGAACAATAATTGATTTAACCAAATGATTCTAGATCCGTTCATAATTTTAGAATTTCCTGTAACTGTTTCAATTCGAAAGTCTTAATAAGAATTTAAATTCAATATGAATAATGAATATCAATTATTCCTTTAATTTTATTTTTAAATAACAATTTTAATGATTCGCCAATAAAATATTTTTAATTCAAAGTCTTCCTTTTAATTTTTTTTTTACATTAAATTTAATAAATACGTTTATTAATATATTATTACCCATTATAAGATGTAAAGGTGCGTTTGAAACTTTATAAAATATTTTCAACTTAAAATAACTCCATAATAATATAGTCGTAATTAAATTCTAAATATTGTTTAAGTCTAAATTATTCCATTTTAAATTAAATAACTAAAAATAATAAATTCAATAAGGAATTTCCTGTAAGTGTTTCAATTCGAAAGTCCTAATAAGAATTGAGATTAATATATGTTAATATAATTTATTCCGCTAATTTTATTTTAAAATAACAATTCTAATGATTCGCCAATAAAATATTTTTAATTCAAAAGCTTCGTTTATATTTATATATTTTTATGATATTTATTATGTTTAATAAATAAATTTATTAAAATATTATTTTTATTAGTTTTGCCTAGGCATTAAAAAATGTCTATCTCTAGTTAGGATTGATACTTTTAGTTAAAAATTCATCGGCTTGGTGGAAAATTAATTTTATCAACTGAAAATGTAACTTTCATTTTTGGATGAAAAGTGATACTCTCATGTTTAAAATTCAACTATTTGGTTGAAAAATTTTCTTTTTTAGCTGAAAATTCATTTATTTTGTTGAAAAATTGTCTTTTTGGGAAGATTTAATTTCTTTGTTTGAAAATTCAACGTAACCAGTTCAAGATTGAACGTTTTATATTAAAAATCATATTTTTTGTTGAAAATTCATTTATTTGGTTGAAAAATCGTGTTTTTATGTGAAAAATTAACTTTTTAGGTTGAAAAGTCAACATGACTGGTTAGAGATTTATCATTTTATTTTCGAATTCATCATTTTTGTTTAAAGTTTAAATATTCCACTTGAAAATTCATGAGTTTGGTGGAAAATTGGTCTTTTTTATTTGAAACTTTAACTATTTCTTTGAAAATTCATTTATTTGGTTGAAAAATCGTCTTTTTTGTGAAAAATTAATTTTTTTGGTTGAAAATTCAATATTACTAATCACAGATTTATCAATTTAGTTTTGAATTCATCTTTTTTGTTTAAAACTCAACTATTCCACTTGAAAATTCATCAGTTTGGTGGAAAATTGGTCTTTTTTCGTTAAAAATTTAACTATTTCTTTGAAAATTCGTTTATTTGGTTGAAAAATCGTCTTTTTTGTGAAAAATTAATTTTTTTGGTTGAAAATTAAACATCACTGGTTAAATATTTATCTTTATAGTTTTGAATTCATCTTGTTTTTTTTTTAATTCGACTATTCCAATTGAAAAATCATCACTTTGGTGGAAAATTGGTTTTTTTTGGTTGAAAATTCACTTATTATATTACAAAACTTTCTTTTATTAAGAAATTAATTTTGTCAACTGAAAGTTTAATTTTTTGTTTGAAAATGTGTATTTTTAGCTGAAAATTCAACTGTTTCGTTGAAAGTTCATGTATTATATTAGAGATCTTTTTTTTTAGTAAAAATTAATTTTAGGTGAAAATGTATCATTTGGTTTAATAATCAACTCTACTATTTAAAGATTGATCAGTTAATTTTTAAATTCATTTTTTCGTTTGTTTAAAATTCAACTGTTTCGTTGAAAATTCATTTATTTTGTTGACAATCGTCTTTACTAGTTAAAAAATTAATTTTTTTGGTGTGGAAAATTTATCTTTTTTGTATAAAATTCAAATATTCCAGTTGAAAATTCGTCAGTTTGGTGAAAAGTTTGTCTTTTTTAGTTGAAAATGTAACTATTTCGTTGAAAATTCACTTATTTTTTTTAAAAATCGTCTTTTTTGTTGAATATTAATTTTTTTGTGTTGAACATTCAACGTGGCCAGTTAAAGATTGATCATTTTAGTTTAAAAATCATCTTTTTTGTTTAAAATTCAACTGCTTCGTTGAAAATTTATTTACTATATTAGAAATCTTTCTTTTTGTAAAAAATTAGTTTTAGTTGAAAATTTATCATTTTGTTATAAAATTCAACTCTTCTATTTAAAGATTGATGAGTTAAGTTGAGAAATTCATTTTTTTGTTTTATTTAAAATTCAACTATTCCAATTGAAAATTCATCACTTTAGTGGGAAATTAATTCTTTCGACTAAAAATTCAACTATTTCATTTTTGATTGAAAAATCATCAGTTTGGCGGAAAAGTTGTCTTTTTTAGTGTAAAATTCAACTCTTTTGTTAAAAATTCATTTATTTGGTTGAAAAATCGTCTTTTTTTGTAAAAAATTATTTTTTTGGGTCGAAAATTCAACATCAATGGTTAAAGATTTATCATTTTAATTTTGACTTCATCTCTTTTATTTAAAATTCAACTATTTCACTTGAAGATTCATCAATTTGGTGAAAAATTGTTCGTTTTTAGTTGTAAATTCGTTTATATTGTTGAAAAATCGTCTTTTTTGTGAGAAATTAATTTTTTGGGTCGAAAATTCAATATTACTGGTTAAGGATTTATCGTGTTAGCTTTGACTTCATTTTTTTTGTTTAAAATTCAAATATTCCAGTTGAAAATTCGTCAGTTTGGTGAAAAGTTTGTCTTTTTTAATTGAAAAATCAACTTTACCAGTTACAGATCGATCATTTAATATAAAAATAATTTTTTTAGTTGAAAATTTCACTGTTTCGTTGAAAATTTATTTACTGTATTAGAGATCTTTCTTTTTGTAACAAATTAATTTTAGTTGAAATTTCATTTTTTGTTTTGTTTAAAATTCAACTGTTCCAGGTAAAAATTCATCATTTTGGTAGAAAATTAATTCTTTCGACTAAAAATTCAACTATTTCATTTTTGGTGGAAAACTGATATTTTCAAGTTTAAAATTCAACTATTTGCTTGGAAATTTGTCCTTTTTAGCTAAAAATGCTATTATTTCTTTGAATATTAATTTATTTTGTTGAGAATCATTTTTCTTGGGTGAAAAATCAATTCTTTTGGTGTTGAAACTTTAACTATTTTGTTTAAAATTCAACTTTTCCAATTTAAAATTCATCAGTTTGTGGAAAATTAACTTTTGTCAACTGAAAATTGAACTATTCCATTTTTGATTGAAAACTCTTATTTTCAAATTTCAAAATTCAATTATTTGGTTGGAAACTTGTCTTTTTTAGTTGAAGATTTAACTGTTTCGTTAAAAATTGATTTATTCTATTAGAAATCTTTCTTTTTGTAACAACTTAATTTTAGTTGAAAATTTATCATTTTGTTTTAAAATTCAACTGTTGTATTTAAAGGTTGATCACTTAAGTTAGAAATTTCATTTTTTATTTTGTTTAAAATTCAGCTGTTCCAGTTGCAGATTCATTAATTTAGTTAAGAATTTATCAGTTGGATTAAAAATTAATTTCTCCAACTGAAAATTTAACTGTTAAATTTCTTTTTTTGCAAATTAATCTTTTTTAAAAATTGTTCTTTTTGGTAAAAAAAATTCAAATATTCCAGTTAAATTTTTATAACTTTACTTGAAAATTCATCTTTTATGTTGGAAATAAAATCACTTGGTTGAAAATTCACCTCTTTTGTTAAAAACTTTTATTTCTCAGTTGTTGATTCATAATTTTTATTTAAGATTCATTTTTCTGCTTGAAAATGAGCTATTTAATTTAAAACATGTTTTTTCTTTGGGCAAAAAGTCATTTTTTGCCGAAAATTGAACTATTTTATTGCGAATTTGTTTCGTTTTTAGTTGAAAATTACATATATTTTTTTAACTATAAATGTAACTACTATTCCAGTTGAATAATCTATAATTTTTGTGTTATAAAATCCTCTCTCTGGTTGAAGATTCTTTTTTTTTACTAAAAATTTAATTATTCAATTTTTGGTTGAAAATTCGTCTTTTTTGTTGACAATTGATTTTTAAAGTTAAGTTTTGGTCGGCAATTTATCTTTTTTAGTACAAATTAATTTTTTGTTGCAAATTTAAGCATTTCCGTTGAAATTATTAGTTTTTTCAACTAAAAATGTAACTATTCCATTTTCTGTTGAAAATGATTTTTTCTTAATTAAAAATTCAACTACCATTTCGTTTAATATTTGTTTTCGTTAATTGAACATTTAAGTATTCCGTTAAAATTTTAACTATTCCAGGTTTTGTTTAAAATTTAACTATTGCAGTAAAATCATTAAATTATAATTTAAAAATTCATCTTTGTGTTTGAAAATATAACTCTTTTTTTCAAATTTATTTTGTTGCTATGAAAAGTAATTTTTTTAACTGAAAATTTAACTATTTCAGTTAAAGGATTCGATATTTTAGTTGAAAACTCTTATATTTGGTTAAAAATAAAAAAAAAATCGTAACTAAAAATGTTACTACTTCATTTTCGGTTGAAGATTATTATTTTTTTAATGAAAAATTCAACAATTTGGTGAAAAATTTGTCTTCTTTAATTAAAAATTCTACTATTCAATAAAAAATGTATGTATTTTGTTGAAAAATTCTATTTTGTTGATAGGAAATTAATAAAATTCGTGTTAATAAAATCTTGATAGTTTAAAATTTAAATATTGTAGTTAAATCTTTAGATTTTAATTAAAAAATTCTTCTCTTTGTTTGAAAATGTAACCATTATTTCAAAGTTAATTTGTTGTTATTGAAAGTAATTTTTTTAACTCAAAATGTAACTTATTCCAAATGAAAATTCGATAGTTGCAGTTAAAAATTAATCTGTCTGGTTGAACATTAATTTTTTTAACTTAAAATTTAATTATTTAAGTTTTGGTTGAAAATTGATCTATTTTAGTATAAATTTTTATTTTCCTTGGTTGAAAATTTAACTATTTCTGATGAAGATTCGTTATTTTAGTTAAAAACTCTCATATTTGGTTAAAAATTTACAAAATCTTAACTAAAAATGTTATTACTTTATCTTTGGTTGAAAAATATTAGTTTTTTAATGAAAAATTCAACTATTTGGTTAAAAATTTGTCTTCTTTAATTAAAAATTTAACTATTTAATTAAAAATTATGTATTTTATTGAAAATAGTATTTTTTGCTAGGAAAATAATTCTTTTAATCTTCTTGGTTGAAAATCAATCTTTCTGGTTAAAAATTCAACTACTCCAGTCAAATATTTACATTGTAATTTTTAAATTCATCACATTCTTTGAAAATATAATTTTATTTTGAGAGTTATTTATATTTTTCAAGTGATTTTTTTAAATTAATTCTTTTATCGGAAAATTTAGCTTATTTCACATTGAAAATTCAATAATTGTAGTCGTAAGTTCACCTGCTTGGCTAAACAATAATTTTTTAACTTAAAATTTAATTATTTGTGTTTTGGTTGACAAATTATCTTTTTTTCTAAAAAAAAAATCATTTTTTTGTTCGAAAATTGAACTATTTCAGTTAAAGATTCATTGTTTTATTTAAAATCTCTAATGTTTGGTTTAAAAGTATTTTTTTAAACTACACATGTTACTATTCCATTTTCGGTTAAAAATTGCTATTTTTTTAGTTAAAAACTCAACTATTTATGTAAAAAAGTGCCTTCTTAAATTATAAAAAATTAACTATTTAATTAAAAATTTATGTATTTTATTGAAAAATAGTATTTTTTGTTAGGAAAATAATTTTTTAAATCTTCTTGGTTGAAAAGTAGTCTTTTTGGTCAAAAAATCATTTTTCTGATTAAAAATTCAACTATTCCAGTCAAATATTTACATTGTAATTTTTAAATTCATCACATTCTTTGAAAATATAATTTTATTTTGAGAGTTATTTATATTTTTCAAGTGATTTTTTTAAATTAATTCTTTTATCGGAAAATTTAGCTTATTTCACATTGAAAATTCAATAATTGTAGTCGTAAGTTCACCTGCTTGGCTAAACAATAATTTTTTAACTTAAAATTTAATTATTTGTGTTTTGGTTGACAAATTATCTTTTTTTCTAAAAAAAAAATCATTTTTTTGTTCGAAAATTGAACAATTTCAGTTAAAGATTCATTGTTTTATTTAAAATCTCTAATGTTTGGTTTAAAAGTAACTTTTTAAACTACACATGTTACTATTCCATTTTCGGATGCAAATTATTAGTTTTTTAATGAAAAATGTAACTATTTGGTTAAAAATTTATCTTCTTTAATTACAAATTTAACTATTTAATTAAAAATTTATATATTTTGTTGAAAAACAGTATTTTTTATTAGGAAAATAATTTTTTAAATCTTCTTGGTTGAAAATTAATCTTTCTGGTCAAAAATTCATCTTTCTGGTTAAAAATTTAACTATTCCAGTCAAATATTCACATTTTAATTTTTAAATTCATCACATTCTTTGAAAATTTATTTTTTTAAAGAATTATTTATATTTTTTGAGCAATTTTTTAAAATTAATTCTTTTATTGGAAAATTTAGCTTATTTCACATTAAAAATTCCATAATTGTAATAATTTTTTAATTTAAAATTTAATTATTTGTGTTCTAGTTGACAAATGATCTTTTTTTTAAAAAAAAAATAATTTTTTTCTTAAAAAATTTAACAATTTCAGTTGAAGATTCATTATTTTATTTGAAAACTCTAATGTTTGGTTTAAAAGTAATTTTTTAAATTACAAATATGACTGTTCCATTTTCGGTTGAAAACTACTATTTATTTAGATAAAAACTCAACTATTTATTTTAAAAAGTGCCTTCTAAAATTATAAATTAAACTATTTAATTAAAAATTTATGTATTTTGTTGAAAAATAGTATTTTTTATTAGGAAAATAATTTTTTAAATCTTCTTGGTTGAAAAATAATCTTTCTGGTCAAAAATTCATCTTTCTGGTTAAAAATTTAACTATTCTAGTCAAATATTCACATTTTAATTTTTAAATTCACCACATTCCTTGAAAATTTATTTTTTTAAAGAGTTATTTATATTTGTTGAGCAATTTTTTAAAATTAATTCTTTTATTGGAAAATTTAGCTTATTTCACATTAAAAATTCCATAATTGTATTAATTTTCTAATCTAAAATTTAATTATTTGTGTTTTAGTTGACAAATGATCTTTTTTTAAAAAAAAAATAATTTTTTTCTTCAAAAATTTAACAATTTCAGTTGAAGATTCATTATTTTATTTGAAAACTCTAATGTTTGGTTTAAAAGTATTTTTTTAAACTACAAATGTTACTATTCCATTTTCGGTTGAAAACTACTATTTATTTAATTAAAAACTCAACTATTTATTTTAAAAAGTGCCTTCTAAAATTATAAGTTAAACTATTTAATTAAAAATTTATGTATTTTTTGTTAGGAAAATAATTTTTCTAATCTTCTTGATGGAAAATTAATCTTTCTGGTCCAAAATTCAACTATTCCAGTCAAATATTTACATTTTAATTTTTAAATTCATCACATTCTTTGAAAATTAATTTTTTGAAAGAGTTATTTATATTTATTAAGTAATTTTTTTAAATTAATTCTTTTATCGGATAATTTAGCTTATTTCACATTTTTTCATTCTAATGTTTGGTTTGAAAGTAATTTTTTTAACTACAAATGTAACTATTCCGTTTTCTGTTGAAAATGATTTTTTCGTAGTTCAAAATTCAACTACCATTTCTTTAAATATTTGTCTTCGTTAATTAAAAAGTATTCTGTATTCCGTTAAAAATTTAACTATTCCAGTTGATGATTGATCACTTTTGTTTAAAATTCAACTGTTCCAGTTCAAGATTCATAATTTTATTTTTTATCTAATTTATTTTGCTATTTTTTTCTCTGTTGTGTTAAAAGTTGTTTCGAATTAACCTTATAAATTAAAATAAATGTTTGCGTTTTGCGACAAAAATATGAATATATGACTTTTAAGTTGACCGGGGAAAATGGGAAAACTTGACCGGGAAATGCCTCTATTTTAATCGGGTGTAATTTAATTTTTGAAAATTTTTCAGGACAACTCTGGTGGACAATAACACCTGGAACAATTCGCACATTGCCCTCGTGGGAAAAGCTATGAGTTCGAACGAAAGTGCCGCTTATGAAATAATGACGTCCCTCGACGTGGACTACGTGCTTGTAATTTTCGGTGGGATGATCGGCTATTCCGGGGATGATATCAACAAGTTCCTGTGGATGGTGAGAATTGCCGAGGGCGAGCATCCTCAGGACATTCGTGAAAGTGATTATTTTACCGAGAGAGGGGAATTTCGCGTCGATGCTGAAGGATCGCCCACTCTTCTCAATTCCCTGATGTACAAGCTCAGTTATTATCGATTTGGAGAGGTGAAAATTGACTACAGATCCCCATCCGGGTTTGATCGAACTCGCAATGCTGAAATTGGCAACAAAAACTTCCAGCTCACTTATCTCGAAGAGGCCTACACAACTGAACACTGGCTCGTCCGAGTTTACAGGTGAAATTTATTTTTATTCACAAAAAAAAAAAACATTTTTACCCTATTTTCGAAGATTTGGTTACGCCAGTTTATTTTCAAAAATCCCTGATTTTTCCTTGAACAATTTTACATTTTTCTTGATAATTAATATTTAAATACCGCAGCATTTTAATCTTTTATTATTTTTTTTAAATAGAAGCTTTTATATTCGGGATTAAACAATATTTCGGATG
Source organism: Druon quercuslanigerum (assembly GCA_010014905.2). Lineage (NCBI taxonomy): Eukaryota > Metazoa > Arthropoda > Insecta > Hymenoptera > Cynipidae > Druon > Druon quercuslanigerum. The sequence continues at coordinate 22,321 of JAAAKG020203025.1, forward strand.
GACATTTAAAATTTCCAATTTATTAATTTATTTAAAACAAAAGGAAAATGTCTTTTCTACAATAAAATATGACTTTTTAACAAAATACTTAAATTTTAGATTAAATAAATAACTTTTGAATGTAATAGATGAATTGGGAAGCTCAAAAAATAAATTTCCAACAATAAAGTGTCATAGATTATATTTCAGTCCAAAAAGATGAAATTATAACAAGCAAAAAATTTTAGAACAATGAAAAAGTTACAATTTTAGTAAAAAAATTAGTTTTAAACCAAAAAAGGGTTTTTCAACTGAACAGTTAAATTTTCAAGCAAAGACATAAGTTTAAAAAAATTAAATTTTTGAGAATGTAGTTTAAACTTTACCCAAGTAGTTGAATTGTCAATTAAAAAAGATTAATTTTCAACAAAATAGTGAAATTTTAGACAAAATAATGAAATTTTGAAGATAATAGTTGAATTTGGAAGCTTAAAAAATAAATTTCCAACAAAAAAGTGTCATAGTTTTTATTTCAGTCCAAAAAGATGAAATCTATAACAAGCAAAAAATTTTAAAGTCAAAGACGAATTTTGATAATATAAGGATTTTTCATTCAAGAAAGAAATACAAGTTTATCTAAATTGTTAAACCTTCCAGACAAACAATGAATTTTTCCTTAAAAAATTTATTTTTCAAAAGAAAATATGACTTTTGAGTAGAAATATGAATTTTACAGAAAACTGATGCAAAACCTAACAAACATGAAATTTCAAACCAAGAAAAATAATTTTTCGAAATAAAAAAGGAGTGTTTTCAACGAAAAAAGTTCAATCTTAAAACAATGGAAAAGTTACAATTTCAGTTAAAAAATTAATTTTGAACCAAAAAAAGGCTTTTCAATTAAACAGTTAAATTTTTAAGAAAAGACGTAATTAAAGAAAAATTAAATTTTTAACAATGTAGTTTAAATTTCACCCAAGTAGTTGAATTATCAATTAAAAAAGATTAATTTTCAAGAAAATAGTTGAATTTTCCAGA
>JAAAKG020203036.1:0-48847 GCA_010014905.2 Druon quercuslanigerum
AGGTAACCAGTCAAACTTTTTCATGATCCGTCATTATACAACAACCTGAAAGTGCACCAGGTGTAAAAAACACATCTTCCTCGAGAAGTTTAGTTCCAGGTGTAAAAAATAAATCTTCCTCACGGAAGTTGAGTTCTAAATGAAACTAGGAGGTAACCAGTCAAACTCTTTCATGATCCGTCATTATACAACAACCTGAAAGTGCACTAGGTGTAAAAAATACATCTTCCTCGAGGAAGCTCAGTTCCAGGTGTAAAAAAATGCATCTTCCTCGAGGAAGCTCAGTTCCAGGTGTAAAAAATACATCTTCTTCGAGGAAGTTGATTTCTTAATTAACCGTAGAGGTCACCAACCAATTTTGTGCATGACTCGTTATTATACAATAACCTTCAAGTGCACCAGGTGTAAAGAATACATCTTCCTCGAGGAAGTTGAGTTCCAGGTGTAAAAAATTATTCTTTCTCGGGGAAGTTGAGTTCTAAATGAACCTAGGAGGTAACCAGTCAAACTTTTTCATGATCCGTCATTATACAACAACCTGAAAGTGCACCAGGTGTAAAAAATACATCTTCCTCGAGGAAGCTCAGTTCCAGGTGTAAAAAAATACATCTTCTTCGCGGAAGTTGATTTCTTAATTAACCGTAGAGGTCACCAACCAATTTTGTGCATGACTCGTTATTATACAATAACCTTCAAGTGCACCAGGTGTAAAGAATACATCTTCCTCGAGGAAGTTGAGTTCCAGGTGTAAAAAATTATTCTTTCTCGGGGAAGTTGAGTTTCAAATGAACCTAGGAGGTAACCAACCAATTGTTCACATGACTCGTCATAATACAATAACCATTTACAATAATACATTTACAACTCAACTTCCTCGAGAAAGATGTATTTTTTACACCTGGTGCACTTGGAGATTATTTTATAAAGACGGATCATGAGAAAGATTACATTTAAAAAATCAACTTCTTCGAGGAAACATATTTTTGCACCTGGTGCAAAACAAAAAAGGTTGGAACGACGATCCTGACCTTCCGGAGTCGACCTCGGATAGAATTACTGATAGCAAAGTTTTTGATAGGAACTTTCAGAGCCCATTATAGGCTGCTGATTGCAGACGGAAATTTAGTGGAATTTCTTAGGAAATTACGTAGAATTTGCAACTGAAATTTCCGTAAAATTTCCGTGGAGCTCTTTCCGGGGAATCATCTCACTTAGGTGATTAAAGCCTTCTTTTATTTTTTGTTGTTTTTTCTTCCTTAAATACAAATAAAAGCAGAGCCCATAGAAAATATGTTTACAAACAATTTTTCTTTATTAAAGAATCGTACATTTTTTAATAAAAATTCTAAGCAGAATAAAAAGTCTTAAAAGTTTATTATACTTCACGGCGTTGTTAATAAAATCCTGAAATAAAATTTCGCTTGCAAATTTTATGGTGTTGGATATTTCAGTATGTAAGAACTTTTTATTTCGGGAATGATCTAATACCGGGAGTATGGTTGAGTAAAAATGCTAAAATTAATCGAATCGTTTCAGCCAGCTGCAGAAAATTTGGGAGTTAGCATCCGAGGAAAGATTTTAATCGTTTAATATCTTCTGTTCGGTTTTTGGATCGTAAAATTAAATTCTTTGAAAATTTAAAATTTGCCTATTGGTTAAAATTTTTCGACAATTTTGTTTTATTCGAAGCTTCTGTTGGTTGCCAGTCATATAAATTTATAAATTTAAAAAAAAATTTTTTTTAATTTTTTATTTTTAGAAAAAGCGCAACAAATTTTTTTTATTGAGTGAAATTTACTTTAAATTTGACGCTCAGGTCAAACAGACGAAATTTCGATAATAGGCAATTAAATAAAATTGAATATTGAGTATTCAACTTTGAAAATCAAAGAAAATTTATTTTTAACACTTGAAAATGAAAGGAAATTGATAAATTAATTATCAACAGTAGCACATTCATTTGTTGAAAATCAAAAAGAATTAAAAATTGTATTATAGGTTGAAAACTGAAGAAAATTGAATATTCAATTTTTGAAAATTGATAATTGAATATTCAAGCGTATAAAATTCTATGACTTAAATTTAAAGAAAATTAAAAATAAAAGAAAATTGGACATAGAATTTTCAAAAATGGAAAATTCAAATGCTAAAAATTAAATTTTCGACTGTTAAAAATTGATAAATGAATTTTCAACACATTAAGCTGCGATTGTAGACAGATAAAGAAAAGTGAATATGCATCTGAGAAAATTATAGGAAATTTTTGTGAAACCCTTAAAAATTGGTGAAAATTGATAATTGAATTATCTTAAAAAAACTGAAGAAAATTGATTATTTTGATATTCAAATTAGAACTGAAAATTGTAAGAATGATCAGGGGAAAATTCAATGTTAAAAATTGAAGCCAATTGAGAATTCAATTTTTAACTGTTGAAAATTTAAAACAAATAATCATTGCGTTTATAACAGTGAAAAATCTGCCAATGAGAATTGAAGAAAATTGAATTTTCAACTGTTGAAATTTGAATTAAATTGAAAATTTAAATATTACCTTATGAGAATTTAAGAAAATTTATTTTTGAATCTTTATCAGTAGAAAATAGAAGAAAATTGATAATTAAATTTTCAGCTGTACAAAATTCTATTGTTGAAAATTGAAGAACGTTAAATCTGAAAGAAAATTAAATTACGCATGAAGCTTCAATCAAAGACAATTGCAGAAAATTAAATTTTCAACCGTTGAAAATTGAATTAAATTAAAAATGTAAATATTACGTGTTAAGAATTTAAAAAAATTGGTCTTTAAATATTTAACAGTAGAAAATTGAAGAAAATTGATAATTGAATTTTCAACTGCCAGGGTGACCTGGAAAACCTGGACTTGTCAGGGAATTTTTATATACCTGGAAAAACCTGAAAATGTCAGGGATGTTTTTTTAAGTAAGGGAATTTTTTCAAGAGCGTATTTAATTTGTTTTAAACCGCAATATTAAATTGAATAAAAGGTTATTTTGTTTAAAATCAATTTGGGTGAATTCCATTATTTTTTATTAAAAATTTTAATTTTCTTTTTACTGAAAATTTAACTATTCCAGTTGCAACTTTAACTATTTGTTTGAAAATTTATTTTTATTTTTTTCATTGAAGTTTTTTGACAGAATAATTTAATTTTTAAGAAAAAAAGGACAAACCTTCTAAAAATTATTTTTATTTTAAACCCAAACATGAATTTTCAATCAAATAGTTGAAATTTTAACAAAAATTGATCAAAAAATGGAATAGTTAATATTTTTTTCAAAAAATTGATTTTGGACAAAATCAAATGTTTTTTCAATAAATTAGTTCAATTTTCAACCAAACAGATGAATCTTCCACTATTTTGAAAATCTATTTGGGTGAAATCCATTATTTTTTATTAAAAATTTAAATTTTCTTTGGTTGAATTATCAACTAATATATTTTTTGTTCCGAATTCATCTCTTTTGAATGAAGATTTAATTAATTGGTGGACAGTTACTCTTTTCTTAAAAATTCCTTTTTTCTTTGACTGAAAATTATAATTTTTATCTGAAAATTTAACTATTTGTTTGAATATGTATTTTTATTTTTTTTCATTGAAGTTTTTCAACAGAACAATTGAATTTTAAAGAAAAAAGGACGAACCTTGTAAAAATTAGTTTCCTTTTAAACCCAAACATAAATTTTCAAAAAAAAATTTAATTTTCAATAAAATAGTTGAAATTTTAACTAAAATTGATCAAAAAATGGAATAGTTAACATTTTTTTTCAAAAAATTGATTTTTGACAAAATCATTTTTTTGTCAATAAATTAGTTTAATTTTCAACCAAACAGATGAATATTGAACTATTTTGAATATCAATTTGGGTGAATTCCATTATATTTTATTAAAAATTTAAATTTTCTTTGGTTGAATTATCAACTAATATATTTGTTGTTCCGAATTCATCTCTTTTAAATGAAGATTTAATTAATTGTAAAAAATTCATTTTTTCTTTGGCTGAAAATTATAATTTTTATCTGAAAATTTAACCATTCCAGTTTCAACTTTAATTATTTGTTTGAAAATTTATTTTTATTTTTTTTTCATGGAAAATTTATGTTTTACTGAAAATATAAATATTTAATATTTGGTTCAAGAATTATCTTTAGTGTAAAATTTGAACTTTTTGGCAGAAATCAATACCCTGGAATGAAAAAAATACTTTTTATTGGAAATTTAATGAGATTCATCAGTCTAGTTGAAAATTCATATTTTTGGTTAAAAATAAAACTGCTTGATTCAAAATTTATATATTTTTTTTAAAAATCCATCGTTTTCTGAAACTCATTTATTCGAGATTAAGATTGATCATATAAGTTGAAAATTTATTAATTTGGTGAAAAATGTAACTATTTAGTTAAAAATGGGTGTTCTCAAATTGATAATTCAACTTTTTTGTTAAAAATTCATATATTTAATTTAAAAATCTGGCTAGAAAATTAATTTTCATGTTTGAAAATTTAATCGTCTAGTTTAAAAATCCATTTTTTTTTTAAATTCATGTATTGTAATTAGCTATTGATCATTTTAGTAAATAATTCGTCTTTTTGGTTGAATAAATGAATCTTTTTTTTTGTAGAAGAATAATTTTTTTTAACTGAAAGTCTAACTATTCCATTTTCGTTTAATAAGTGATATTTTTAATATAAAATTCAGCTATTTGTTTGAAAATTGATCTTTTTTAGCTGAAAATGCAAGTCTTTAATTGAAAATTAATGTACTTTTTTTAATCGTCTTTTTGGTAAAAAAATAATCCTTTTGGTTGAAAATAAAACTGCTTGATTCAAAATTTATATATATTTTTTAAAAATCCATCGTTTTCTGAAACTCATTTATTCGAGATGAAGATTGATCATATTAGTTGAAAATTTATTAATTTGGTGAAAAATGTAACTATTTAGTTAAAAATGGGTCTTCTCAAATTGATAATTCAACTTTTTTCTTAAAAATTCATATATTTAATTTAAAAATCTGGCTAGAAAATTAATTTTCATGTTTGAAAATTTAATCGTCTTGTTTAAAAATACTTTTTTTGTTTAAAAATTCAAGAACTGTAATTAACTATTGATCATTTTACTAAATAATTAATCTTTTTGGTTGAATAAATAAATCATTTTTTTGTAGGAGAATAATTTTTTTTAACTGAAAATCTAACTATTCCATTTTTGTTTAAAAAGTGATATTTTTTATTCAAAATTCAGCTATTTGTTTGGAAATTGATCTTTTTTAGCTGAAAATGCAAGTCCTTAATTGAAAATTAATGTACTTTTTTAAATCGTCTTTTTGTTAAAAAATTAATCCTTTTGGTTGAAAATTAATCTATCTTTTTGAAAATCTAAATTTCTACATGAAAAATTAGGAATTTCAAGCAGTTCGAATTAAAGAAAGTTAAAGTTTTGTGCAAATTATTGATTATGTTTTTAGCATTATTTATTTATTTAATCTAGCGTGCTAAAATATTTAATAATATCTTTTAATATTAATTAAATTCCAATGAACTAAAGATGGACATAATTTGTAAAAAAAATCGTTTTAACTCTTGAAAATTGAAGAAAAATTATTATTAAATTAGTATTAATAGAAAATTCAATTCCAATAATTGACGAGAATCGAGAATTGAATTTTCAGCTGTTGAAAATTGAAAAAAATTAAAAATCAACAATAAATATTAAGTGTTGAAAATCAAAGAAAATTGATCGAATTTTTAACGGTTGAAAAATCTGTTGGGGAAAATGGAAAAAAATTGAATATTTAACTGTTGATAATTAATAATTCAATTTTAATACTTAACTGAGAAAATGGAAGAAGAAGTTATTTTCGACTGTTAAGATCAGAAATTTTCTCATCAAAAAAATAATTTTTGGAATACAAGAAAAAATCAGCCTCAACTAGGATTTGAACCTGGATCGCCACTATGCATGAGCGGAGAGTTAGCCAATCACCTTAGAGAAAATGGAAGAAAATTCAACAGATAAAACTTTAATTTTTAACAATCAAAGAAAATTAAAAATTGTAATATTAAAATAAGAAAATTCTAGAAAAAGTTATTTTCGACTGTTGAGAATTGACACAAATTTAAAAAAAAAGTTAATTTTTTTTGTAAACAGGTCGCTGCTGAAAAATAATGTTATTTAGAAAATTTTATTTTATTTAAAAAAAAATCGAAATGTGGTCATCCCTGTGTAACCACATCCAATTTGCGAAAAATGTTTTTAGTTTTCAATGTCATTTTTCTTTTTTAAGCTCCTTTTGCAATGTGATCCTTCTAATTATTAAATTAAGAATTAAATGTATGGAATTACCTAAAATGTCTCTACGTGCCAGAAATTTTGAAATGTTTTCAGCGCATTTTATTGGGATTATGAAAGTGTGACGAGGACGTTGACGACATAAGTCATCAACTTTACATATTTCAAGATATGAAATCTCTCATACTCTTGAAAGCCACCCAGTTCACTTGTTCATTTCACATTTTGTCTTTCTCTTCGTTAAAAAAAATACACCTTTACATATGATAATTTTATACTATAACAGATATTAATATAAATATTTTGCTAATCTTTTTTTTCAATAAAAAGTTTTAGTTATGAGGTCGATTTGTTTCTTTAATAATAAAGATCAGGAATTTTCTCACCAAAAAAATAATTTTGAAATGCAAGAAAAAATCAGCCTCAGCTAGGATTTGAACCTGGATCGCCACTATGCATGGGCGGAGAGTTAGCTAATTACGTCAGCGATGCCTTAACGTATTTCTCCATTGTAAGAGGTTTACCATTTTTTATCAATGTGACTTAAATTTAATTAATATTTGTAGGATGTTGTTACTATGTAAAGATTTTAATATCCGGGATTAAAATTTTATAACTACTACAAATTTAGATTTTAAAGCGATTACTTTGGAAAAATAATTTTTTAAGGACGAGAATATTATGTGTCCAAAGTAATCGGTTTAAAATCGAAAGTTTTGTTAATTAAAAATATTATAAAATTAGAAAATATCTACTAAGGCTTCGGTGGAATCACTGCTTAACGTTTCAAATGGATAGTAGCGTTCCTGGTTCAAATCCGGGCTGAGGCAGATTTTTTCTTGATTTGTAAAAATTATTTGTCTAAAGTATTCGTTTCAAATTGAAAATTTTATTAATTACAAATAAGTCATTTTATTTCATGATAAAATGATTTTATAAATATTTCTAAATATTATTGATTAAAGAGAAAATTGAAATATAATCGATTTTTTAATATTCTAAAATAATTTTCTTGTTAATATTTTGCTATCACACTATATGATTCTTAAATTTTTTTTAAAAGAGAAGGGATAAATTAAATTATGGAAAATTTATTTTCTTTTTAGTTATGTTATTAACTTAACATTTTCTGTAAAAAATGAATCTTTTTTTTTTAAATTGAAAAATTTTTGCTTAAAAGTTAAAAAATTTGGATAAACTTTTTTCTATTCCTTGACCGAAAAATCTGTATTTGTTGAAAATTTGTCTATTTCGTTTGAAAAATCATTTTATTTGGAAATTCATTTCTTTGGTGAAAATACGTTTTTTGTTTGTTGAAAATTAAACGTTTTTATGTTTGGTTAAAAAAGTATCTTTTTTAGTTGAAAATTCAACAATTTATTCGAAAACTCATGTACTTTGTTAAAAAATCTTCTTTTTTTTGCAGAAAATTAATTTTTATGGTAGAACATTCTTCTTTTTTGTTTTAAAATTCACTTTTTTTGGAAAAACTTTTTTGTTTTTATTTGAAATGTCAACTATTATTTTTTTTGTGAAGAATTCACTGTTTTGTGTTGAAAATTCAAATTTTTTCTAAAAAGTGTCATTATTTGGTTGAAAATTCAAATATTTTGCAGAAAATTCGTCCTTAATAATTAAAATCTTCAAATTTTATTCTAAAATTCTTTTATTTAATTTATTAAAGTCGGGAAATTTTGAGAATGAAGTTTTGCGAAGTTTGTTTATTTTTGCTAGTTATACTTTTAAAAAAAATGTTTAAAGTAACCGTTGACAAACAGGTTCAAATTATTTTTTTGCGCTCGATATTTTTGGAAATATTGATCGATTTTAATAGTTCTTTTCGAGTCCATAGGTCAGACCAAATTTATTATTTTTCTGGGGTCACTGAGTCCGAATCCGAGGTCCAAAATACCCCAGAGCTGATGCTAAAGTCAAAATCTCAAAGCGTTAAATAGCTTAAATTACAAGGTATTTTGAAGGTTATGCCGAAATCCTGACATTCTAAGGTATTTTTAACTTCAGATTCGGATTCAGCGACCCAAAAACATATAATAAATATGGTCTGAACCCCGGACTCGAAAAAAAAATTGTATGATGTTTTTCGAGTTTATGTCATAACCATGATGTTCTGAGGTTTTTTGTGACTCGAATTCGGATTCAGCGACCCCCCAAAAAAAAATAATAAACCTGATCTGACCTCCAGACTTGGAAAAAGAAAGTAAAAAAATGGGTTATGGTTTTTTTTTGTTGAGTTTATGTCAGAACTCTGACGTGCTGGGGGATTTTGGACCTCGGCCTCGGATTCAGCGACCCCATAAACATATAGTAAAAAAAGGGAATTTTTTGCAGACAGTTTGCATGTAAATTTATAATTCATATTCAAATTTATTATTTATAATAAACTTCATATTATTTCCTTAATTTATGTTTATAATGTATAATTTGTAATTTCATATTTATAATTCATAATTTTTATTTACATTTTGTGTTTATATTTATTTATTTAATTATTTTATATTCATTTTTACACAGTTTTGCAGTAAAAAAAATGTAGGCTAATTTTTTTTTATTTTAATTTTTGTTTATCAAGTTCCGCAATTAAATTAAGGAATTTTTAATGAATAATATTTGATATTTCGACAAAAAAAGATTTTAATCAATAAAAAAATTGAATGTATCTAACAAAGACGAATTTTCTAAAAAATATTTAAATCTTCAACTAAACAGGTTAATTTTCTACCAAATCGTTACATTTTAAACTAAGGAAAACTGATTGTCTAAAAAGAAAAAAAACTATTTTTTTTACAAAATAGATCAATTTTCAACAAAATAGTTAAATTTTCTACCAAATCGTTTAAATTTTCTAGATAATAGTTGAATCTTTAACCCAAAAATATGTATTTTTAACAAAAAGTTCATTTAGAAACAATCAGTTGAATTTTTAACAAAATAGGTCCATTTTTAGTTCAAAAATGAATTCTTAATAAAAAACGCTTTTTCTAGTAGACCTATGAATCTTCAACAAAAAAAAAGAGTTTTTGAGAAAATAGTTCAACTTTTAATTACAAAGTTTAATTTTCAACATGATAAATTGATATTTCAATTAAAAATTTAATAGTTGATATTTTATGAACCAAAATTTTTGATTAAAAAAATTGGTTAGTCAACAAAGCAAAAAAATTTCAGAAATAAAATTGTGAAGTAGATGATAATATTTTCAAACAGAAATGATCAATTCTTAACCCAAAACACCGAATTGAAAAATTCTCGAATAATAAAATCCCCGAAATTTTCAAATTGCCGAATCATAAAAAGTAAATTATTTTCCCAAATGAAACTGATTAAATGTGTAAAGTTTAAAAAAATTGTTCTTTAATAAATATTATGTATTTATTAAAAACATGATAACCAAATATTTGTTATCAAAGAAATTTTTTTTGATGTTTAATGTTTTTAAAAATTGTTTTTTAAATTTAAATTAGCAATAATTGTATAAAAATTGTATTGAAAAATAAATTTAAAACCATTTGCGCCTCAAAGGGAAAAAAATGAATTTCTCCCCTAATTGTATCTAACTGTGTAACTTTCTGATGTTTTAGAATACTATCCACATTTTCAGACAATATCTTTCATTCAGAAACCTATTTTCTTCAACTATTGTTATTTTAAATTCAGACACTAATTTTTAAAAACTATAAACTTTAAAAAAAAAATTCCGTGGTAAAAATATTTTACAATTTTGTTTTCAATAAATAAATAATATTTAAAAAAGTTTTAATTGTTTAAATTCGGTAATAATATAATTTCGGTAATAATATTTTTCAGGATTTTTTAGTTAGCCTACTTTAAATAAACATTGAAGTTAATTTTTAATACTTGAACAATTTTGTGACAATATTTTTTAAATTTGTGTCACTAGTTAAAAGCTATAAAGTTGTACTGTACAGGTTCTTTTTGTAATAATTATAAAATAAAATATTGTATAATAAGTTTTAAACAATTGAGAATTAATGAATACAAAATAAGAACAATAAAGTGTGGGATTGCTTACTGGTTGCGAGATGGTTTAAGAGCTGTCCTGAAAGCATTTTATTTATTATCTCGAAAGTGAAGTGGATGAATACTCGATTATTTATCTTTGTTTGAAACTTCCAACTTTGCCAGTAACTAATCCTGCCTTCAGAAGCAGATGACTATATTTCAGAATATTTCTGAACTACCCTATCCTAAACATGTAACTTATATTCTCAACTTCTTTCCTCATCCATACTTCCATCTTTTTTACATTTTTTATAACTTAACTTGTGTTAACCATACAAAATAAATCAGGAGTAAATAAAAATTAAAAATAAATTCCAATTCAGCTTTTCTACCCTAAGGTAGTTTTAAAGTTAGAAACTTAAGCTTTAAAACACAGTATAATAGGTGGCGGTCTTGCGGACTTAACCTAAACAATCATTAGTGAATACAATGGTGACCGATAAGGGACATTTGAGACGTTGAATTCTTTTTGCATTTCAATTGGGAAAAAAATTAACTCAGTTGACCGAAATTATTTGGACAGTATTAGGAGAAGGTGCACATAAAACGTGTAAAAACTAAAAATTGGTTGCAGAGATTCCGCAATGGTGATTTTTGAATTGGAATGCAAAAAGAATGCAGTATCTTCATTGTTCCTTGTCGGATGCTATTGTATTTACTAAGAATTATTAAGGTTAGCCCGCAGGGCCGCCACTTATAAAGTTCTGGAAACTTTCAGTGAATCACTTTTCGATCATTTAGCATTGTTTGAAACTACCAACTTTGCCAATCCTGTCTTCAGGGACAGTTTACTATATTTTATAATTTTTCTGAAATACTTTATTCTAAACTTGAAGCTTTATTCCCAACTTCTTTCCTCATTCATACTTACATCTTTTCTACATATTTCATAACTTAACTTGTGTTAACAATAAAAAATAAATCAGGAATAAATAAAAATTAAAAATAAATTAAAATTCGGCTTTCCTACCCTGAGGTAATTTTAAATGAAGAACTTTAACTTTAAAGCACAATATAATAGGTGGCGGTCTTGCGGACTTAACCTAAACAATCATTATTGAATACAATGGTATCCGATAAGGGACATTTGAGACATAGCATTCTTGTTGCATTTCAATTGGGAAAAAAATTAATTAGCTGACCGAAAATAATTGGACAGTATAAGAAGAAGGTGCAAATAAAAGGTGTAAAAACTAAAAATTGGTTGCAGAGATTCCGCAATGGTGATTTTTGAATTGGAATGCAAAAATAATGCAGTATCTTAGTTGGTCCTTGTCAGGCGCGATTGTATTTATTAATAAATACTAAAGTTAGCCCGCAGGGCCGCCACTTATGAAGTTCAAGAAACGTTAAGTGGACGAATACTCGATTATTTAGCTTTTTTGCAACTACTAAGTTTGTCAATCCTGTCTTCAGGGACAGTTTACTATATTTTATCATTTTTCTGAAATACCTTATTCTAAACTTGAAGCTTTATTCCCAACTTCTTTCCACAGTCAGACTCCCATTTTTTTTCTTATTTCATAACTTAATTTTTGTTAACAATACAAAATAAATTAGGAGCGAAATGAAAAGTAAAATCATCTCTGAGCTACAAACTACTAGTTCTAAAAATTAATTTGCCTTGCTTACCCTAAGGTAGAAACTTGAGCTTTAAAACACAATATAATAGGTGGTGGTCTTGCGGACCTGATGTAAAAAATCAATAGTGAATGCAATGTTTTTCAATGAGGGAAATTTCAGACATTTCATTCTTTTTGCGTTTCAACTGGGAAAAAAAATAACTTAGTTAACCGAAATTATTTTGCCAGTATTAGAACAAGGTGCACATAAAACGTGTAAAAACTAAGAATTGGTTCCAGAGATTCCACAATGGTGATTTTTGAATTGGAATGAAGAAAGAAAGCAGTATCTTAATTGTTCCTTGTCGAACGCAGGACCGCCACTTATAAAGTTTAAGAAACTTTAAGTGGATGATTAGTCATTATGTAGCTTTGTTTGAATTTACCAACTTTGTCAAGCCTGTCTTCAGGGACAGTTGTCTATATTTTATAGTTTTTTATAATTAATTCGGCTTTCCTACCCTAGGGTGGTTTTAAATGAACAACTTTAGCTTTTAAACACAATATAATAGGTGGCGGTCTTGCGGACTCAACCTAAAAAATCATTTGTTTGAGCGCACTTAGAGCGCGCGACTATTGGAACGCGCGCTTATCGCTTGATAATAAATTTATATCGCGCTTCGCGCTCGATACTGTGTTTGCCTTGCAATAAAAGAAAAACTATGGATCCTATCAAAATATTATTCATGACAAATTTGTAGCTCTTTTTTGGAAGTGCAATTTTTGTCTTTATTTTTTTCATTGAATTTTCGATTTGTCAAGAAAATTCAATTTATGATAATCTTCTAGGGATTTCTAAAATCAACGTTTTTCATCTCCTTACTTTTTTTGTATCTTGCGTTATTTGGCTTAAAATGTTAACTTTCTTGTTTTTTTTAAATTTTGTAATATTTTGTAATTTTGTAATTTTCGGGTATTTTCGATCAAAAAAAGGCGTTAGGATAAATTGTTTGTCTTTTTAAATACTATGAACAGCTGTAATGAGAATTTTTGAATGTTGAAAAAAGTGGCCTCAAAAATTTTCAAAACTGTGGCACATAAAACGTAAAAAAACTAAAAATTGTTCGCAACAGATTATACAATAGTGATTTTTGAATTGGAATGCAAAACGAATACAGTATCTCAAATGCTCCGTGTCGGACGCGATTGTATTAACGATTATTAAGGTTAGGTCTGCAAGGCCGCCACCTATAAAATTGTATTTTGAAGTTTAAGGAACGTCAAGTGCATGAATACTTGATTATTTATCTTCATTTAAAACTTTCAACTTTGTCAATCCTAACTTCCGGGACATTTTACTATATTTCATAATTTTTCTGAAATACTTTATTCTAAACTTGTAAGCTGCATTCGTAAATTCTTTCCTCGTTCATACTGCTATCTCTGAGGGAGTTTCAACGCAGTGCGTTAAGCTTTACAACACATAATGATAGGTGGCGGTCTTGCGGACTTATCCTAAAAAATCGTCATTGAATATAATGGTTTTTGGGAAGGGCAATTTTAGACATTGCATTCTTTTTGCATTTCAATTTAAAAAAAATTATTTGAGTTGACTGAAATGATTTGTTTAGCATTAGGAGAAGCTCTATTGGAACATAAAACGTGTAAAAAGTGTTTCCAGAAATTTCACAATGGTGATTTTAAAATTGGAATACAAAAAGAATGTAGTATCTTAAAATATGATTCTTGTCGGACGCGATTGTATTCACTAATGATTTTTAAGGTTAAGTCCGCAGGGCCTCCACATTTCAGATGATGTTTTGAAGTTTAAGTTTTGCCCCTTAAAACTACTTTAGGACAACAACAAAATTAACTAATTTAATTAACTAATATTGATTAAATTGTTTAAATCCAAAAAGAAATAAATAAATTAAAAGTTAAAAGTCTCTGATAAAAAAAAGATTTATGAATTTGTTATAAATTCTGACTACAAAATACATTAAAAACAAAACAATATAAACTTATGGCAAAACGACACAAGGTGCAATAAAATGCTTCATAAAAAAATTATTTTTGTTTTTAATAGGATTTGCAGTTTTTTATATAAAAAACAAGACAATGAAAATATGTATGTTTCAATATTAATGCATTTTATATTTCAACAATAAAAAATTTATTGAAACGGTAAATTTTGCAGGACAGAAAAAAAATATATGAAATAAATCAGGTGTGTTGAAAATTTCGAATTATCCACAAAATCCAGTGCTTTGAAGTCAAAGGAGCTTTAACGAAAGAGAATTCACAACAATCTTCAAATCCAATTTCCGAAAAGGTGTTTTTATCAGTTCTGATCGAAGGGTTCCAGAAAATAAACAGGGCTCAACACAATCTTTATGACTTCCCGCTATCAGGATCAAATGTTAGAGGCAGAGAATCATCTGATAAAGAGTATCTAAACACGAATTTGCTTTTGTTCGTAAAATAATTAACCTTCCGAAATTTTGGCCATAAATATGGATTCCTTTTTTCCTCTCATCTGAAATTTCTATCAGCTTATATTCTAAGACACGCAGAGAAAATTTATCGGTATAATTATTGAAATCCCAATATTTGTTAATTTTAGCAAATTGACCGAAAAAAAATAAATGGAAAGATGTTACGACTTGGAGGGAAGTCCAGCAGAAATAATTTTTAATAATTTTAAAATTTTATTGAGGAAGATTGTTTTTCTAAAATAGTTTTGAATTTATTCTTTTAACTATTATTGATTGTTTAAAAACCTTTTGTACCAAAAAATAAGAATAAATTAAAATCAGAAACCTAAAAATGAGAAATTTTTTAAACAAAAATGGAACTGTTCAATTTTCTGTTTTAAAGTATTGTTTTTACCCAGAGAGATAAATTTTAAATCCAGAAAGATTTTTTTATCAATATGAAAAGAAAATTAGATAAAAATTGTTGAATTTTCAAGCCAAAATGACGAATTTTTTACAAAATAGTTTAAATTTTAACAGGAAATTTTCAACCAAAAAGTTAGTTTGTAACCAATCAGGTGAGATTTCTTCCAAAGTAGTTGGACAAAAAAAAAAAAATAATAAAATTTTGAACGACGTATATAAATTTAAATTTCAAAAGATCAATTTCTAACAAAAAAAGGTGAATTTTTTACCAATAAAGACAAATTTTAAATACAACAAATAAAGTATAAATCAAACTATTAAATTTTCAGCTAAAAAGATCAATTTTCACCAAAAATGGATTGGTTAAACTTTTGGTAAAAAAAATTTTAAAAAAAAACGAATTTTTTACCAAAATATTGAAAGTTTGAACCAAGTACTTAAATTTAAAATTAAAAGATGGGCTTTTAACCAAAATGGCTAATCTTCTATCAAAAATATGAATTTTTCACTAAAATAGATCAATTTTCAACCGAAGATGGAATAGTTTAATTTTCAGTATAAAACAAATTAATTTTCCACCAAAGAGATGAATTTTGAACCAAAAATATTTTTCTCAATAAATTAGAAAAACTATATCTACATTGTTGAATTTTGAAACAAGAATGACGATTTTTTTACTAAAAACTTGAATTTGCCATCAGACATTTTCACCAAGAAAATTAAGTTTTAACGAAATAGGTACTTTCAAATAAATAATTCAATTTTTAACTAAAAGTTCAAGTTTAAATTAAAAAATGTATTTTCATCCAAGAATATTAATTTATACCAGAAAAGGCAGATTTTCAATCCCAAATGGAATCGGTAAAGTAGTTTAAAAAATATTTTTTTAAGAAAAAATATAAACTTTTAAGCAAGAAGATTAATATTTTAGCCGCGTTAAAAAAAAAATATAATACATTTTTTTTCTTTATTGACCAAAAATCTGTCTTTGTTATGAAGTAATTTTTTACAAATATTATCTGAATGGTTAAATTTTTAGCCAAAAAGACGGATTTTAGAAAACAGTTGATTTTTTAACTGAAACGAATTTTGAATGAAAAATATAGATATTCAGCCAATAAGGGAGTGGTGAAATTTGGAATTGAAAAAAATAAATTCCAAAAAAAGCGAATTTCGAAAAAATAGTTAAATTTTGAATGAAAGAATTTTCCACCCCAAAAAAAACGAATTTTTCAGGAAATAGTTGAATTTTTAACCGAAGCGAATTTTAACGAAAAGTATAGATATTAAACCAATAAGTGAGTTATGAAATTTAAAAATTAAAAATAAATAAATTCCAATCAAAAAAGTGATTTTCGAAAAAATATTTAAATTTTTAACCGAAACGAATTTTAACGAAAAATATAGATATTCAAGCAATAAGGGAGTGGTGAAATTTGGAATTAAAAAAATAAATTTCAATCAAAAAAGCAAATTTTGACAAAATAGCCATATTTTTAACCTAAGAAAAAAAGAAATTAAAAGAAATTAAATGCAACTGTTATTATTTCCAGATAAATACATTTTTTATAAAAAGCGTATATAATAAAAAAAAAACAATATAATAATCTTTTTAATCAATCAGTTATACTTTCAACCAAGAAAGATTAAATGTACAGCAAAAGTGGTCAACTTTTAAACAAAATACGCGAATTTCAAAGAAAAGAGTAAAATTTTTAACGAAAAATAATTTTCTATTCAATAAAGGAACAAATTTTATTTAAAATATTTCATTTGTTATCTAAAAAGTCTATTATTTTAGAATTCAATTTACTAATCGAAACAAAAATATGAATTAATGAAAAAGTTATTAGTCTCTGTCAAAAATTTGCATTTTCTAACAGAATTTTCATTCATTTTTTATCTAACAGTATTTTGAACCCAAAAACACTCATTTTTAATTTAAAAATTGCATTCTCGACCAAAAAGAACAAATTTAAACAAAGATGTTGAATTTTACTTTACGTAATGAAATTTTCAACAAAATCATTTATAGACTGATAAATAATAGTTTTTAAAAAATTATAGTAAATTGCGAATACTTTCAAAACATTAGTTTATAAAAAATGTTATTCCGAACTACTAAAAAAAAGTTTCTTTATATAATTAACATAATCTCGATTATTTTCCTTCCCTAAGTTAATAAAATCTTCGTAAGCCTTTTTTATTTTATATAAAGGTGGGTCAAAGAAAATATGATCGTATGCAAACCCTTAGGGGACGCATTATGAATAAAGAAACTTCCATAATTTGTCGAAAAGTGTAAAATCATGCAAAAGTTTTTTACCAAAGGAGTCACCAGTGGACCACTTGTTACTTAATTAAAGCGCAATTACTGTGCGCGAATGCCAGTGATTTCCCAAGAGGGTCCGAACATACGAAAACCAACTTGGCAAATTTATGTCGGATTGATGGGATTCCTATTCTAACTATATGATTAGCTTTCCCTTTACTGAAATTAGGTTGGCCATGTTTTCCCATAAAGGAGATTAATTATACTAACTTTCTTCGAGCTCAATTCCACATTCGGAGATGGGCTGTACGGGTTGTGAATACAAATTTCTACCTTACCGACATCAAGAACATTCTAAATTTCTAACGCTGAAGTGGTTTGTGTCTGTGCTAAGTTTCTCATTCGTTTCTCATAATTGCATAATATCGTTTCTTGTTGTCATCCGGAACATTCTAGAAACATTCATTTGGATTTTAAGAAAAATTTTCTTGTTCTTTTATCTTTTAATTTTTTTCTATTTTAATTAATAGTTTCTCTGTTTCGAAGAAAGTTTAAAAGAAAATTAACTCATCTTCAATTTTTAATCATAAAAATCCAACAATTTTTTATTGTAAATCTTCAAATTTGAATCATTCCAAGAACGGAAAAAAAAGATTAACAGTACACATCTTTGATGTATAAATCTTGAAAATTAAACAATTTGCAATTTAAACTATATGATTAGCTTTCCCTTTACTGAAACTAGGTTGGACATGTATTGCCATAAAGGAGATTAATTATACTAACTTTCTTCGAGCTCAATTCCACATTCGGAGATGGGCTGTACGGGTTCTGAATACAAATTTCTACCTTACCGACATCAAGAACATTCTAAATTTCTAACGCTGAAGTGGTTTGTGTCTGTGCTAAGTTTCTCATTCGTTTCTCATAATTGCATAATATCGTTTCTTGTTGACATCCGGAACATTCTAGAAACATTCATTTGGATTTTAAGAAAAAATTTCTTGTTCTTTTATCTTTTAATTTTTGTCTATTTTAATTAATATTTTCTCTGTTTTGAAGAAAGTTTAAAAGAAAGTTAACTCATCTTCAATTTTTAATCATAAAAATCCAAGAATTTTTTATTGTAAATCTTCAAACTGGAATCATTCCAAGAACGGAAAAAAAAGATTAACAGTACACATCTTTGATGTATAAATCTTGAAAATTAAACAATTTGCAATTTAAACTATATGATTAGCTTTCCCTTTACTGAAATTAGGTTGACCATGTTTTCCCATAAAGGAGATTAATTATACTAACTTTCTTCGAGCTCAATTCCACATTCGCAGATGGGCTGGACGGGTTCTGAATACAAATTTCTACCTTACCGACATCAAGAACATTCTAAATATATAACGCTGAAGTGTCCATGCTATGTTTCTAGAATTTTTCTGTAAACCGAATTTTTCTGTAAACTATGCCAATTGATATATTAAAATATAAAATAGTCATTCGTTTCTAATAATTGCACAATATCGTTTCATGATGTCATCCGGAACATTCTAGAAACATTCATTTGGATTTAAAGAAAAATTTTCTTGTTCTTTTATCTTTTAATTTTTTTCTATTTTAATTAATCTTTTCTCTGTTTCGAAGAAAGTTTCAAAGAAAATTAACTCATCTTCAATTTTTAATCATAAAAATCCAAGAATTTTTTATTGTAAATCTTCAAATTTGAATCATTCCAAGAACGGAAAAAAAGATTAACAGTACACATCTTTGATGTATAAATCTTGAAAATTAAAGAATTTGCAATTTAAACTATATGATTAGCTTTCCCTTTACTGAAATTAGGTTGGCCATGTTTTCCCATAAAGGAGATTAATTATACTAACTCTCTTCGAGCTCGATTCCACATGTGTAGGTGGGCTGGACCGGTTCTGAATACAAATTTCTACCTTACCGACATCAAGAACATTCTAAATTTCTAACGCTGAAGTGGTTTGTGTCCGTGCCAATTTTCGAGAATGTTCTGGACGGCTTTAAAAATGATGTTGTGCAGTTATAAAAACCGAATTTTTTTGTGAACTATGCTAATTGAGATATTAAAATATAAAATAGTCATTCGTTTCTCATAATTGCACAATATCGTTTCATGATGTCATCCGGAACATTCTAGAAACATTCATTTGGATTTAAAGAAAAATTTTCTTGTGCTTTTATATTTCGATTTCTTTTCTGCTTTGATTAATCTATTCTCTTTTTTAAAAAAATATTACGTAATCAAAGACAAATAAAAAAATTTCTTTGGTAAATGAAAAATGCTATGTTCAAGAAATTGTTTCTTTAGTTCAAGACAAACATTTTTCTGAATGAAGAATTTCCAAAAAGTAAATAAACTCTTTTATTTTATCTGTTGAGAATAGAAGAATTTTCAATTGCAAAACTGTAAAACTGAATTATTTTCAATTTTTAATTATCAAGATTGAACAAAATTTTTTTAAATGTTCCAAATTACGTTATTTTATACTATAAACATTAAAAATTATCTTATCTTCAATTTTGAATCATAAAAATCCAAGAATTTTAATTGTAAATCTTCAAATTTGAATCATTCCAAGAAGGTAAAAAAACTTTTAGTAGTACATATCTTTAATGTACAAATTATGATTTAGAATTGAAAACTTGATTTTTGAATTTAAAAAAAAACTGAAATTTTTATTTTCAGACATTAAAAATTAAATTATCTTCAATTTTTAATCATAAAAATCCAAGAATTTTTATTGTAAATATATATCTTTAATATATAATATATAAAAATTAAACAATTTGCAATTCTATATTTTCCAAATTAAAAAAAAAATCTGTACGTTTGATGATTTAACTTTAAGATTTCTTAAATTTTGACGATTTAGAATTAAAAACTTGATTTTTTATTTTTTAAATCTTTGAAATTGATAAAATTTAATCATTTTTATTTACAAATCTGTAAAATTTAAGAGTTTATAAAAGTTTTCAACTTTTTGTAACTGTTTACAATTTTTTTATCGTTTTTTTTATTTTTTATTATCAAGCTTCAAATCTACAAAAGATTTATTCGCTGTATTTTTTTTTTATCTTTGAAGTATACATTTTTTAAATGAAGGAGTTTTTCATTTTTAAAATTCATAATTAAAAATTATTCAAGATGTGAGTTATGAAGTTAAAAATTCTGTACGTTTGATGGCTGAGATTTAGAATTTCTTTAATTTAAAAAAACTGAAATTTTTATTTTCATACTCATTTAAATTAAAATTTTTTAGATATACATCTTGAAAATTGAAGAATTTAAAATTTTGAGTATTTATATTTAAAAAGTATGCAAGTTGTAAGTATCAAATTAAAAATTCTGTATATTTGAAATTCAAAAATTGACTTTTATCTTCAAATTTATACAAAATTTAAGAATTTTACTCATACATTGTAGAAGTTTAATATTTTTGGTTTAAAATTTGACAGTTTAGTTGAAATTTAATTTTTCTACGTGGTGATTTCAGTATTTAGTTAAAAATTAAACTATTTTATTAAAAAATAAAATATTTGGTTAAAAAGTCAAGTCTTTCTGGTATTAAAATTTTCCGATTTGTTTGAAAATTTATTTTCGTAAGTAGAAAATTTACGTAATTGAAGATATGTATTCACAGATATGGATTTGCAACTTCTTTAATTAATTATAAACAAAGTAAGAGTCTACAAAATATGTAGGTGCAAATTTTGTTTGCTAAGGCAATTTATTAAACAATTACATTATTTTTTATATTTTCTTGAATATTAAAAAACTACTGATTTAAATAATTGTATAAGGTTTAGCTTTTTTAACTTTATTGAAACAAAAATTATTAGGATATGTTTAAATTCGAAAAGGAACAAATAAAGTTAGTTATATGGGAAATTTAAAACCATTTGGAGATGCAGTTAGATTATTGTAAAAACTATTATTATAATATATAAATAAATTAATAAAATAAAATAAAATTATTGAATGAATGAATTATTTATCTTATATGACTATTAGAAAATATTCCTATAATTAATTTAACAGAAATTAATGAAGAAAGTAATCCAGTTCTTAATAAAGAACAAAAATATGACTCTTAGTTTTTAAAATAATTATTACAAAAGTTTTTAGTCCATATCTTCAGGTACACAAAGAATGTGCGCTTATCAACAAATGCGCTAATTGTTTAAGAAATGTGTAGCATACTTTAATGTCGAAAGTTTTTATTATTTTGTTAAAAATGTAACTTTTTGGTTTAAAATTTAATTATTTTTTTGAAAATGTAATTGTTTTAGTGCAAATTTATATTTTTTATTTGAAAATGCGAATATTTATTTAAAAATTCATGTATTTTTAAAACAGTCTTTCTTTTTGGTGGAAAAATTAACTTTTTTGTTGAAAATGAACTTTTGTGTTGAAAATTCATCTCTGGTATAATATTTAACTTTTTTGTTGCAATCTTGTTTTATTCACTATTTATCTCTTTTATTTAAAAATTCAATTATTCGTTGCAAAATTCATGTATTTTTTTTTGGAAAAAAAATCTTTTATATAAAATTAATTTTCTTTGTTGAAAATCTGTCGTTTTTTAGAGAGACTAAAAAATCAACTATTTTATTATAGATTCAAATCTCAGTTGAAAATTTATTTATTTTTATTACATTGCTTTGTTCTGTATAACATGTCAATTATTCTTTTGTTTGTTACGAGGTGAACTTTTTGTTAAAACTTTAGCTTATTTTCGTGTTTAAAGATTTTTTTAGTTTAAAGAGTTAAGAAAATTCATTATTTTTCGTTGAAAGTTAAACTATCATGTGAGAAATTCAATTATTTATTTTAAAATGGAACTCTTTTCGATGGAAATTTAATCTTCTTGGACTTAAAACTCATCTTTACTCGCTCAAAAGTCAATTTTTTTAATTATGAATTTGAATTTTTATTTCGCAATTGTTTTCTCCTGCAATAAATACTTCTATGTTAAGAATGCTAAAAAATTAAAATTCTCTTACTTGGAAAATGTTTTGTTATTCTGGAGAATCAAAGGTGATTAAACAATGCATTTTAAGGTATCTTACCTTATAACAATCTAGATTAATTAAAAATTGATTTCATTGATTCTAATTCCTTCTGGGAAAAAATAACATAGTTTAAACAAAAGTTAAAGATTACTAAAAATACTATTTAAATTTGAATTTACTATTTTGATTTACGATAACTTGGTTTTGTTGTTGGAATTTGAAGGGTCATTTCCGAAGTAATTTTTTACGTGGAATCCGAGTCCGGAGTCAGAATTGGGAATAAAGTTCTCAGCCAATACATAAATTTTCGCAAAACGTTTCTATAAAAGTTGTAGATCTTATCGAAATACACATTTCTTATATTACACATTTTTTTCTGCGAGTAATAGTTTCCGAGAAAATCACAGATATATCTGATGAAATGTAACAAATCTACAAATTTCAATGCAATTAGCGACAGGTCTTTCTCCACCATCCGCGCTCATAGTACTCAAGGGCGTGTGTTTCTTGCGTGCAATATTATTTTAGAGATTTTCCTCTCTTGAGTTCTCGTCAAGATGGGTGAAACACATAATATTTTTAGTTTATGTAAGACTCTCCAAAAAAGGGAAACAACTCTTCAGTGGTTGCGACAAATCGAATTAATTCCGTCTGAACGATTTTGCTCAAAACATAAGAAGAAGATGACTCTTGTGGAGTCTGAACATGTTTGCGGGTACTTACTTTGTTATAAAATACACAAATATCGTCACAGTATTACCGTTGCAGAAAGCACGTGGTTTGAGAGGTGCCGCATTTCTGCAGTTTTGCGTTAAATTTTAATTTTGAATAAAACGATCCGGGAAAGCAGCATTATAAACAATCAATCGATTTCTCGAGAAACAGTTTCAGACCGCTTCTCATTTTGTAGAGGTCTGCATGCTTGCTCTTGATAGCAACTTCGAAGAGGATGGTCGCATCGGCGGTGTCGGTGAAGTTGTTGAAATTTATGAGTGCAAAATCGGCCGTCGAAAATACGAGCGAGGACGTATAGTAAAATGATCATGGATTCTCGGAATGATCCACAGAGGACATTCCTACAACTATCGGTTAGAAATCTGTCCCGATAATAAGAGAGATCAGGCTACTTTAATTGCATTAATAAAAAAGCATGTAGCGGAAGGGACACAAATCCACACCGATTGTTGGAAGGGATACATTAAGCTCGAAGATCATGGATTTGTCCACAAAGCTGTGAATCATTCCGAACAATTTGTGGATCCCGATTCCGGAGCGCACACACAAAACATCGAGTCATCTTGGCGGTGGATGCGACGATTTCTCTCACGAGGAGGAGTGCGTAAGAGCAACATTGCAGAGCATCTCTGCGAATTTTTGTGGCGGCGACGCGTAAAGAAAATAGTTGCTGATCCGTTTAAAGAATTAATTACAAACATAAAAGCATATTACCCTGGCCACTAAATATACTCAGCAGACTATTTTTAAAAAAACTCATAAGGAGTATACAATCAAGACAGTAAATAGAATACACTCAGAATTTCTAATTAAAAAAATAAAAATATATTTAAAAATCATAAAAGTAAAAAAAAAACAATTAAAAAATAAATAAAAAAATGATTCTCAAAATACTCCAACCTTCCCGTGGAGAAAAGCGTGAGTAGGTACCCAACCGAAACCAATGGAGAATGCTCATTGTTTTTTTTTCATAAAAATAGAGATATCACTAAATTTCTTGGAAACCATCACTCGTAGAAAAAAATTTGTTACACAAACAATGTGTATTTTTGTACGATCTACAACTTTTATTCGAAACATTTTGCGAGATTTTGCATATTGGCTGAGATAAACGCAAAAAACCATATTTTTAATGGTTTTTTCGAAATTTCACCATAAAAATCGCCGAGTCGCCAATTTTCACTATCATTTTCGTAATCAGCGCGTCAACATACATCAGTATACGCAGTGTGAAGGAAATCGTCACGTTCACCTATTCGGAACTGCACCCAAATATTTTTACCGGATTTCTGTGGAATTACTTTTCGTTTGGAAATTTGGAAAGATCGACAAATATACGGATAAAGAAGATTTTTCCACTTTTTTATCATTATTTTTCAAAGGCAATCATCCTCCAGAAATTTAAAATCAACCCTTAGTAATATTTTGATCATGAAAGAAACCCTTGGTAGTCAATTATATAACAAATTATTATAAATTTTGAATTACAAAACTTTTGTTTCCTATCAGAGAGTTGTGGAGTGGAAAATGAAAAATTTAAAACTAAATTTTTCGTTTGATTTTTTCTCTTTTTAAGACAGTATGTTTTCTGATTTAGGACTGGGTGAATGTTACGAGAGCATTCCCTCGCGGTAAATCCGATAAACCTGCAAGAAACTCGTAAAAGTATTCGTTTTACAGCAACGGATCGTATAACCTGAGCGTCAGGCTTCGAAACTAGGCACGTTTTCTGTTTCTGAAGGAGCTGTATCCATGTATATACAGCGAAGAAACACGACAGGAAAATCTACAAGAAATATGCACTGCGAGCTAAAGTAAAATATCGATATTCTAACCGAATAACGCCTTTCACATATCCTATCATATAATATAAAAAAATATTTTCTTGCATCGTACACTTTTTTTATTTGAAAATGAAAGAAAGTTTACTAAATAATGAATCCTAATTTGTAGAAATCCTGTAAAGTAATTGAAGTTTAAAGAAAAAAAATCTACAAGAATAATTAGATAATCGTGAGCTGTAAAGTTTCTTCTTAAAATTGTTTTATTATAATTTAAAAAAAGTGATATTTATTCATTTTTAATATTATTAGAATATATTTTGGAAAAAGAACAGAAATAAAATTAAAATACCTTGTAGTTGTTCCGGAAGGGTACAACTTTAACTTCATAACAAAGTCATTAACTTTGTATTGCATTTCGTCCTCTTTGAACCTAATCTCCATTATGCGGAAGTGCATATCGCCTTGCCCAAAGTAATAGCGTGCCTTGGAATCTTCGTTCTTCGCCCTTTCAAATATATTGCCAAGCTCTATGAGAACGCTCTGGGCGTCTTTGTTAAGACGGAATCATTCTTTGTGGAACTGAATTTCTGTTAAAGCACGTTTCACAAAAGCACTGGTTTCTGTTCATTATCTAGTTATTTAACTTTAAATATATTAAAAAAGAATAGTAAAGAAATTGTGTAGATCTTGATCATCCAATTATTTATAATATTTTACCTACTCTCAGATGGCAATCTTTTGTGCAGTAATTGCTCATGTATAAAAAGCATTGTCAATTTCTTATTTTTCATTGTACTTCTTCATTTTAGAAACTTAAAAATATAACTCAATTCACATACTTTTTGTGACAAATGATATAAATATGTCTTGAATATCTTTCCAAGTTATTATATATTTTATTCTTTTACAATGTAAAAAAGCTTATAGTTTGAAAATGAGACCTGACATTTCCATCACTTTTCATCTGGAAACCTTTTCATTTTCAATCTTTAAAAATATCCAATTTTTTTTTAAGTACGTGAATTCCTCGGCTAAAAAAATGACACCTGGAATTAGTTGAATTGATCCAAAAGAAGTCCCTTTAAGAATTTTTTACCCTCTTACCAATATTTACTCTTCAACCATTCTATTTGGTAGTTCTTAATCCTTATAGTGACTGATTAATAATCTGGAACTAAAAAACGATACCTGGGAATACTAGCGTCAGAACTCTACTTTACAGGTGTCATTTATTTCAAACTTTATGAAACTAGAAGAAATTTTCCAAAAGAACAAGGACTAAAGGCTACAAAATTTGGTGTTGAAAATAAGTGTATAGCAAATAAATTTTTTTAACAATTGCGATTAAATATTAAAATTTAAAATGTTTAAATAAATGTTTCTAGTTAGATCAGAGGGATGACAGATATTATAGAGGAGATGCACAGGAATCTTTTTCAATTTTGTATGCTCGTTTTCTTGTTACTACTATATGATCTTAATTAAAATAAAATGTTTTTAAAAAGCGTCTAATAAAACCTCATTTCAGTTGTACTTTTTAGTCTTCTGAAATTGGCTTTGAATTTAAAGAAATTTTTATTTTACTTTTTTACCAGAAGCAGTTTGTAGTAAACAAAAAGTTCTGTAGAAGATAGACTGTCGTGGTGTCAAAGATAGGCTGAAAATCTTGTTGTAGAAGTATGTAGCTTAACTATAATGCATTGGTCGCCGTGGATTTCATAGAGCTTGGCATCTTCTATTTTTATCGAATTTTTGCTTGAGCTTGTGGGAAGGTATAAAGAAAAGAGAAAATTGCTCCGTTGCAGCATTACTGCATTGAATAGATTTCTGCATGAAAAAAATGTCAATTTTTAGATCGTCAGAATATAATTAATAATGTAATAAAGGTTAAACTTATAACTCGGCGTAATTAATGAGTAGTAGCTCGCTACCGTGCTTGGGTTAAGTACAAAGAGCAAAAAAGAGAGATTGCTTTCTGCATGCGGAGAAGGGATTTGTTAGAAGAACGTAAAATGGTTTTTTCAAGACCTTCTGCTACTGAAGTGAGAAAGTGAAATTTTAAACGTCCTTATATTTAAAAGTATTATAATTTTCCATGTATTCTTTTAAATTATAGCACGTTATACACAGTGAAAAAAAGTCTTCAAAATGATACCGGAATCAATGTCATTTTGATATGCAACAAAAATGATACCAAATTCAAGATCATTTAGATCGGCTGGAGTGAATGATCGACTTTTGAGATCATAATGATCTGATTCGGGATCATGTATTGATCATGGGTTGATATGATTTTTAGGTTATGTCGTTATGATACCGGCGCCAAGAATTAGCGGCCATTTTGTTTAGTCTGACAAATGAACCAGAAAATAAGATCAAAATGATCAGAATAGACAGATCATTATGATCTCGAGAGTCAAATGATCGTTCGAGTAAAATGCTCTGCAAAAAATTGATCCTTTTTTTTACTTTGTGCTATGCCACGAGATCGGTGTTAATTATTAAAGTTTTCAGTATTTTTTGTGCCAGGACTTATCGCTGTTTTCTAAATATATTATATATCTTTGTAAAATTAAATAAAAATTTCTTCACATATTCTCATAACAAACAAATTAAATTCGTGCGTCGCACGTATATACTGGCTTGTGGTAGTTATGTATATCACTAATCATGCAAAATGTTTAGTATAAAGTTTAAAGATTTAAAGTACCGGCCGCGAGTATGTCATCAAATGTTTTTCTAAGGGTTACTTATTACCTTTTAAGGTGAAAAATGTTTGTATTAAACGGGTGGAAAGACCAAAAAATTCTCCAGAGAATAAGCCTGAAGTTTGATAGCTTTCAACCTATTTAACAGATCAAATTGTACCTTTTATATGAAGAAAATTAAAACAGCTTAAGCAATCAGCCAAACATTGATGCCTCACACTCATGATCGGTACTGTATATATGTATGTATATTTTTAGTTGGGGTTTGGACGTTCTTTTCGGAACAGTTGTAACGATTCGTTGCGTTGATCTGATTGGGCCATAAAATTACATTCGCTATCAACGAGCTTAACCACATTCGTTAATACCCGAGGCAGTTCGTATTGGGAAACATGTAGATTTTAGATAAATGTGAATACAATTTTTTACAAATTTAAATAAATCCATTTCCGTAGAAATTCCATAGAAATGTTGAGAATATTATTCCGAACTCCGAGTAACTTTTTGTTAATACGGCAATTATATAAATCTATAATCTTTGGGGAATGATGTTTAGAATATCCGAAAAATATAACACGCAATAATATAGGAAATTGGCGTCGCTTCAGGTAACATAAATTAATTACGGAATCATTTAAATTACACAGTGCTTCTGCTACTCAACGACTAGAAAATTTGCATGTATAAGAGAAAACTTAATTCGGTGTTAATTACTGTTAGTTATAGGAATAAGAAAGTGAAGCGTATTCGGTATAAAAGTCAGTTTTATTTTTAAATAACGTGAAAGTATAAGACACATTAAAAACTTAAGCGATACGTTCGAGAGGTTTGAAACGATTGAACGACAGGTAGACAGGCCGATGTACCTCAGGGTGAAATATTAGTCACGTACCATTCCTGCTTGGCAACGAGACGGTCATCTGAGACCCTCAGTTCTTAATTCACATATGTAGAAGCTTATATGTGTCGCAAATACAAGCTTCAAAGAATAACAGTTTTAACTGAAAATATACAAAAAATTCTTGTTATGACTACAAAGAGCTGCTAAGACTTTAAAAGTTATCAATATTTTTCATTCTTCTCTATATGTCTCTAGATTGAAATAGAACAATTTTAAAAACATCCATCATTTTACACTTTTCAAGATATGAATAGTTGAGATTATTCAATTTTGGTAAACTTCAATGTTGTACATTTAAAATTATTACATGCGCTGAGTCATTAAAAATTATCTATTAAAGTATTAAGTATCTAGTAAAAAGTAGGATTAAAAAGTATAAGTGGGTGAAGCGTGAAGATCGAGCGCACTCAAACTCGAGAGCAACAAGTTTGGAAAATTTCAATTTTAAATTTGTCAGTTTTTGGTCATTACATTTACAATTTTACAATCAGGAATATTTTAATTTTTGTCTAGTAATTATTGGAGGCTTTTAATTTGTTATTGTTCTAGTTAAAATCCTTGAAAGATTTTACTTCTTCACTTCATCAATCTTTAAGTCTTGTATTGTTGTCAACTTTCCAGCGCTTCCAAGTGATCTCAAATGCAGTGTTCAAATTACACATTTTTATATTCATGTGTAATTTCCTAAATTTTTTAAGTTCATGTTTCTTATTTGATAAACGCTTACTATTTAAGATACTGATCAATTGCCATGCCACCTGTCAACTGTTTTTCTCTTGAACCAATGATTGCGCTAAAAAGAATGAAAGTGATTATATACCAAAAGGGTAAACTGGGTAAAAAAGATGATGATACCTGTAGACGTTATAGAGTATAAATATTTATGGACGTTAACGTGCGGCATCGAAAAACGTGTAAACGAATCGCATCTTCGAACGAGATTGTCATTACCTGAATCACTATTGCTGCTATCCATAATTCAGCCGGATAAGATTGACCTGTCTTAGCAAGTTTTTGGAATACCTTTGACTTTAAAGCAGAACGTACCGCGGATTGCGTTAAAAATAAATGCGTCGATAGGAAAACTTCTTACAGTGTGAGACCTTGACGCGTTGAGTACCAGTTTTTACAAACAGAGCGTGGTTCAAGGTTGCAGTCAGTGAGATTCCGAATGGACCAGTTTAGATCAAACTTTTTTATTCGAGTGTGATTGGGTCTCCATTCTAAGGTGATTGTCGCAGCTGCAATCTCTTAGTCGATATTCCTCTTGATTAATTATACGTTGCTTACCGAAGACAGTTTACCGAATTTGCTAAGTTACCGTTAATTCCAAGATGGGTAGTCAGCTATCCAATCTGCATAACCTGAATGCATTGCCTTGAGTTTGGAATAGTCGAAGGAGATCACCATGGAAAAACGATGTTGCGTGGCAGAACCGGATACCTATGTGTCTGCTCCCGATAAACTCATTCAATGAGTAGTGACGTGCTCGCTCATGCAACACTTTACGTGCAAATAAATTACTAAATGTTCTATTATCGCATAAAACAGCCACAAGCATTGCCGAGCAGTCATTTGCAAGATCGTACTGCGACAAAGAACGGGTACTATTTTTTCACTCATGGAAATTGACTTGTATAAAAGAATTTTTTGCTCGTTGCTATACTAAGGAATAAACAACTTTATAGCTTTTTAAATAAAATGTTTACACTAGAGTAAAAGAAAATGGAAAACTTGTTTTATGCCGTCACCCACGTTATCTGTCCGCTTCGCGGGTATGTTCTCATTGCGCGCGGCTCGCCAGTTTGGACGCGCTGGGCGAATTTGAAAAATTTGAAAATTGTATTTGCGGATATTTATGGTGTTAAAAAAGACGAACAATTTATCTCAATGACTTTTTTCGGTAAAAGGAAATTTCTCAGTGTTGTAGCATTTTCACACATTTTTAAATCAATCGAAAATCAAAGTTTTAAGCCAAACAACACACGATACGAAAATAAGTCAGGAGAAGAAAAACATTGCTTTTTTAAAGCCCTACAAGATTCTCATAACAACTTTTTGGATTTTCTTGGGAAATCGAAAATTCAAATTTTGATTGCACAAAAGATAATGAAAAATCAAAAATTCAATTTTGTGATCAAACTAGGTTGTAAACCTCTTTATAAATATCATTTAAAAATCGAGCGCGCAGCGCTAGTGTCATGATGAGAACGTGTACCTCCAAGTCTACAGAGCTTTAAGAAACTTAATCGAACTATACCGGATGAAGTAGAAAATTCAGATTATGAAGAGGCATATGCATATTGCGATCTAAAAGAGATCTTTTTGATCAAGTTTCATTCAAGCATTCCAAATGCAAAGAATAAATATCCGAGCGCGAAGCGTGAGATTTATCAGACGCGCGCCCTAGGCACGCTCAAACTTGCGAGCGAAGCTTTTTTATTTATTTTTTATTTTCAATGTTATTTGTCACGAATAAAACAAAAAGTAAGCGTCCTAACAAGAAGTGATTCTTAAAGAAATTGTAGATATTTTTTGGGATCACAATTTCTGTTGAATCATGTTTTTTCGTATCCTCCGTAGTTCGACCACAAAATGGAATTTTTAATTATTTTTTGTTCAATAAAAATTTGAATTCTCGATTTTCCAAGAAAATTCAAAAAGTTGTTATGATAATGTGGTAGGGCTTAAAAAAAGCAATGTTTTTCTTTTCTTGGCTGTTTTTTATACCGTGCATTGTTTGGCTTTAAATTTGGAGTTCCGATTGATTTAAAAAATTCTGAAAATGCTGTAACTCTGAGAACTTTTGTTTTATTGAAAAAATTCATTAGGATAAGTTGTTTGTATTTTTCAATACTATAAATATCTGTACATAGAATTTTCAAATTTAAAAAAAATGGTCTCGAAAATTTTCAAAATGCGCTCACTTTTTGAATTTTGATCCGAAATGGCTGTTTAACGAACTCGTCCTTTCTTTTAGGACCTAAAAAAAACGTCAAAGATCGATTTGATTCGTTCATTTTTTCAAGAGTTATCGTGTTTACGGACGGCCGGACGGACAGCCGGATGGACAGGCAGACAGAGGCCATCGTACAAAATTGATTTTCGGATTCAGAGGATCTCGCAACGTGGAATTTTCCGTAAACCTAAGTTGTCTAGTATAGTACTAAAGGTAGTATTATGTCTGACAGAAAATTCCGTGAAGATAGATAGTTCGTCTTGATATAGCTTCAGTGTTATACCTTCCTAAAGGATGCCAGATAATGGAATAGCTGATTGTTTAACGGGAATAAAGCTGTGTTTGCAGGACTCTCTTTGAAGTGATATTGTACGTGCGAAAAAGAGTTTCTTGAGTATATCACGGAGAGCTCAATTTTTCACTATCGTTCATTTACAACGTTTTTATTTGTACTTAATTCAGAATAAAATTAAACACTTACCATTTCTATATCCCGAAATGAAGACCGTCTATTTTTTGCTAATTTCATGCAAGTTCTGGAAACAGGGACTTCGCAAGAGTTCTGAAGAAGAGGTGCGAACAAAGGATGACCAGGACCGAGGGGGACATTTGATTGTACCATCAATTTTGACCTTGAGGTCAATTTTCAAGTACAAATTGAGGTAAAACTTTTTTTTAAAATGAAAACCCCTCTTTTTGACTGCGGATTTCAAAAGAGCTGGAAATTTCCCGTCCAACCCTTGTCCAAGCCATTTTTTTGTAGATAAAGTATTAAGATCCCAATTCAGAAAAAGGGGTTCTCATTTAAGAAAAGGGGCCTACCTCCATTTGACCTTGAAAATTGACCTCAAGGTCATAATTTATGGTACAGTCAGTGTCCCCTTCGGTCCTGGTCAACCTTTTTCGTACTATTTCATCGTAGATAAAGTATTTTAGAAGACATTTGGGATTATAAATTAAAATACATGAATACAATATTAATGATTAAAATACATGAATCGAGTAGTTCTTTTTCACAGATATTATTCCATAACATTTCACTTTTCGCCAGATTTGCTGTGCTCTGGAAGTTATTCGAGCTTGACTTCTTTGATGTTAAAATAATTTTCAATAATGAAATTTCCCGAGATAAAATATTCCATACATTTAGTATCAACAATATGGAATTTAAATAATTCCATTCTGAAAATGGGGTTGAATTCCTAAAAGCGAAAAGTGGATTACACAACCACAGCGAATATAGAGTTTTTATAAATTATAAACTTGGCTTAATCATTTATTGAGAATTTAAAATTCATAAATCAAATTATTAGTTTATGCCTCCTGTACAACTTTGTTGAAATTAGAGCTCCTACATATTCTACACTGAGAAACTTGGTACTGGAAAAATAACTAAATTAGGTTTCAATCGAGGGACCAAGGATATAATTCGTATATTTGAATACAGTAGTCGTAAGCTATACTATTTTTATAATAAATTTTCTTATTGATAATACGAAGTCTTAGTATTTTTAAAATAAAATCCTAGATAGGATAAATAAGCAGAGACATACCTAAATTATATAAAAACAGTAGAAGTAATAAGTACCTAAAATAACATAAAAGGCTAAATTTGTAAGAGGAATTGTTATTGTCTGTAGGAATATGAATTGTGCTATGACACTTTCTATTTTTTGTATAATGGAGTAAGACAAATTCGGAAGATCGCTCTCGAATATTAGTAAGTGGCTTAGTAAGCGAGCCTAGCGTTGGACCGAGTGCAGCCGAGCGTAAACGATGCCACCCGGCATAAAATAACCTTCAGTTATTTTAATTAAATTTTTTTATTTTCTTATATATTTTAAATGGCATCTACTTCGCTTAACTGAAATTTCTGAAATTTATTAATCACTCAATTTGGTTTGATGCAAAAGATCCTTTTTGCAATAAATTATAATATTTCGAAAAGTTACAATTGAAAAACAAATTTTCCGCAAAGAGCAAAAAATTATTTTTAAATCTCGATATTAGGATATTTGATTAAGT
The DNA here is from genome assembly GCA_010014905.2 of Druon quercuslanigerum. Taxonomy (NCBI): domain Eukaryota; kingdom Metazoa; phylum Arthropoda; class Insecta; order Hymenoptera; family Cynipidae; genus Druon; species Druon quercuslanigerum. Next base: position 33,235 of record JAAAKG020203036.1, read on the forward strand.
TTAGATATGGTGTTTAGATTTTTGAAAATTCCATCATTGTGCACAATTAATGAATAATGTAATGGTGATAAATTTGAGTGCTAGAATTTGCTTCACACCAGCTTATTATTTCAATCAAAATTCTCTGTATTAGCTTGTAATATAATATTCCTGCATGTATATAATAATGTATAAACTAATACATAATCATTTTAGCTGTATAATTGCAATTTAAATCAATATAATAGTGCGAAACAGTTTAACATCCCATAATAAGTCTGCATTTACGTCGTATGCTTGAGTAAAGGATACGTGTGTTGTAACCTGCAACGCGTCGCGGCGCCTGTTGGGTTTATTTTTTTCGTCTGCTAATCTGACTGCACCAATTTTTACTAGGTCGCTTGGTAAATGAGAACGCCGGTCTCTCTCGACTTTACTATAGTCATTTGCAAATATTGCAATCTTCTGTAGATATTAATGCCAGGAATTTAGAATTTTCTTCTACTCGAATATCTAGAATTTTGAGGATTTTATAAGTGATTTGATCAAGGGAAACTTTATTTCTTGTAAACCTGTTTCGGTTTTTGAAAGACTTTCATGCATATTTTAAAATATATATATTTCATTACATAGCTCAAAAACTATTCATTTCCGAGATCCCAAGTTGTACAGGTTTACTATAACGGCAGTACCCCTACACTTGCATGTTGCTGATACTGAAATTGCATCATATAGCCCTTTATTATTTTGGAATAGTTAATTCTTTATTTGAGAATTTTCTGTTTGTCAGCTTGCCAAGATTATAATTGAACTTTTAGGTATAGGTTCTCCCGAATCCTCTGAGTTTGACTCAGATCAATCACTTTGTATTGTTATAGAGGAAAATCTTACATTTGAAGTCGCAACTAAACCTCATCGAGTAAAATTACTATGAAGCGAAGAAAAAAATCGTCAAAGCGCCTTCGTCAATCGCCTCGAACACCAGAAGGCCAAGCGCAGACTCATTTTTACAAACGCTGAAAATCAAATGTATATATATGCTTCACCCTTTTGCTATTTATTGCTGTATTTATTTCTTAATTTATTAGTTTCATCATAAAAAACTAACATCGTCAGGTTCCAACTCTTACACAAACTCACTTTTTGAGAATGTCAGTTTATCTCCACCCTTTTCTTTGTCATATGATTCTCTCAATACTAATGAATTCGTAATTTGTTAAAAAATGTTCTTTTTGTTATTTGACGAATGAGAAATATCGCTTTCAGAAACTATATTGCTATTTGATTTCCACTTTTCGCAGCGAGCGGACACAAAGTATGCTGCGTAGTACGTTTTCAGTAAAGTGATGTTGGCTGCGAAATGTATGTTCTATATTTTGATATGTGCAATGTGCCTCTCTAAATTTGATAATCTTAAATATTCAGCTATTTTCTTGGGAAGTACTCAGAATTTACTGACGTGAATAAATTCAATAAATCAGCAGCGTAGAACGTCCTTTCCGGTGGTTATAAAAGAATCGATTTGATGAAAAATTATTTGAACGTTAAACTTCACATTTTTTTAGTGACACGAACGATTGCAAAAGATATAGGATCATGGCAATCTAAAAATCAAGGAAAGCTGGAAACAACAAATGTATTTATTCATGTAAAGTCATATTTTTAATTATGTCAACGTATATTTTATTATGGACATTATCATCGGGACAAAAACTGCTATTATCAGAAGCTTCATTGCCATACTTTTCTACATTTTCGGACGTTTAAATTGTTTTGATTTGTGATGTTTTCATGAGCTGCGAGGTTATGTTTTTCTCATTTTTTCAGTTCAGAAATTGTTCAGGAGCTTTATAATATTTCAATTTTCATTTTTGCCGGTTGCTAAGTACATGTAACGTCTTCATAATACGTAAGCACTTCTTCTGGTGTCCTAGAAACACGGACATTCGGATTTTTGCTCATTTTCATCCAAATTATCTATTGCACTCGCAAAATGGTTGACTAGTGATAGTAGTGACACGGATGTTGTTACAAATCATCCCAACAGATGGCATCAGGGTTACGGTTTCAGTAATTCGGACAATTGGTGTTTCGAACTACCCTGTCTTATGGCGATAATTGTGCTGTTCGAGTCATATTCTCGTCTCGCTCGAGTTTAATAAAGTAGAAAGAGAAGCTATGATAGTGGCAGAGTCTTTACCACACTCTCGAGAGAAGAGTAAAAGGCTTTCTTCTTCCACGGTAAACATGCAGTCAAAGGGGCCGGTTACCATGTACGCGTCCTGAAACACAATAATTCTATAAGAAACTAAAATTCTAAAATAACATATTTTTATAATTTTCGGAAAAGTATGTTGACAGTTTACTTTTAGTACGGACAAGGCTCTTGAAATTTTCTAGCCATCAGTAAATATCGGTAATAGGGATTTATACCCCTAATCCAGCCTTTAGACATCAATGTATCTTGGAATTGATTATGAGATGATTGATTACTGCAAATGAATCTTTTGCCAAGTAACATCTGTTTGAATTTGGTGATAATTAATTTCAGAAAGTTTGAATAACACATTTCTGAAACTCTCCTACTTAATTAGTACCGCCGATTTCCATGGAATATCCAAATTTCGTGCGGCATCAATCATTCCTACATTTCCTAGAGATGCTGCGAAACGTGCTTCCTGCTATTCTGTCTGACGTACATGAACGTATATTTTCCGTCTCACTCTTGTTCTCTCTGTGTGTGCCCTTCCGCCCTCTCCTCGTCTGCTGTATTTCCATCTCTATCTGGCACTCTGTCTGTGCTTGCCTAGTTGCTATGCAAGAGAAATTCGCGAATTTCGTACACGTCAGAGGCACGTTACCAGTAGATCTCCGCTAGTTAGATATCTATTACGGGTCGTTTGCGTAGTGGCAATTTAGGAACGCTCCCAGCTGTATACCCAAAGAATTACTTCAGTCATTAACTCTTCCCGGTCGACTCGTACGTTCTTATGCATACATTACTGGCAATTGTGTCTGTGTGCGATTCCATTCATTCTCTGACTTCTACTCCCTTTGGTCGGAGAGCAATGATACCCTGGGAGGTGCTCTCGCGTTTCTTTGATAGAAATTTACGAGTCGCCAGTCTTCAGCCATCCAGGAAGATGTCGAATTACATTACCAAAGCCCGCTGGCTGCTGTACCGTGAAACGATAATTGTTGAAGCAACCTTCCTCCATAGTTTATTACTCTTATTGTAAATCAATTAGACGTAATTCGAAACTAAATTAGGGGGTTTCCCCTTTCATCTTTCGATATGCACAAATAAAACTATTGCAAACAACTGACTGAAAATCACATGCTCATTTTATCAGCCCACCATTTCTTTTACCTTCCTGCTCTCTCAGCCCGCCGTCACCGTCCTTTCGTCCCATGCCACTCAATTCCACTATTGTACTATACTATACCACTTGTCTCCTTCTAAAATTTCCTCCTCTTCATTATACATCTATTAGCTTCCGTCCTTTCCCTTATCTCCAAAGACATAATCCGATCAATATAAAGAATAAAATTGGAGAATACTGCACGAAACATTGACCCAAGGTAACTTTTTTTTTCTACAGTCTTTTAACTTAAATAGTGTCAATTTTATGAATGAAACTAGTGAAAGCATTGTGAAAATAATATCAGATAATATATTCGTGTTCGGAAATTAAAGCGACTTTTCTGCGAGTTCAAAAAATATTATTTAGGCCGGGTGCGCGTAGGTGATTGTCACCCTTGTCCCATCATATACGAATCATATCGCATGATCATATTCTTATTCATGAGAGTGTAATGTAATCGTCCAAATTTTCGATCTCTATGGCTTTAAACAGATCTTTACGTTTAGGCACTCACAGAGTCCGAAAACCATAACATTGTCTAAGTGCCTGTCTGTATGCCTGCATGTATGTCTGCATATTTGTCTGTATGTGTTTCTGTATGTTTGAATGAATGTCTCTCATTGTGTCTGTCCAATCGAGTCAGCCTTTGGTACATTTCTTAAGAGTCCCAACATGTCAACATGCGTGTTCAAAGTTTCAAATTTTTTCTTCTTCAAATTTTATACATTTTTGTCAAAGTTTCTTATAGATGGGTAGGAGACTTTTTAAATTATCTAAATGAAATTTTTAATTTTAATGAAAATTAGAAAAGTAATATTCTCTTGAATATTTAGAAAGTGTTCAGAAAAATATTTAAAACATATTTTTCTGATAGAGTAGGAAATCTTATTTAAATCCTTTGCTAGATATAAAATATATTTACAAACTATCTTCATTAAATATTTTGATTAGACTAAAATTTAAAAAGTTCGAGCTTTTTCAAAATTTGAAAACAAATTGTATGAGTTTTAGAAATTTCTGTAACTTTTTCTGGTACACGACAAAAAAGCCTGCAAAGTATCCTAATGATATTTTTAATTTCGATCAAAATTAAGATAGTTATATGCTTTTTAAGATTTTAATAATTGTAAAAAAAGGGGGAAAATCAATACAAATTTCTACTAAATATAAAATATATGTATTTCGAAATTATTTTCGTGAAATTTGTTAATTAGATTAAAATTCAAAAAGTTGGATCATTTTAGAAAATATGTGGTTTTGGTTTTTAACAGATCCGCAAATGTAAAGCGTTATATATAGTAGATTTCAAGAAGATTTCAAATTATTTGGATAAAATTTTTCATGTGGACACAAATTATCTACCGCGAAGCGCGAATGTCGTATTCAGAATGTAATCATCAAAGCTTTAGGTGCTTTAAGAGCCTTCTTTAAAAACAAATAGAAAAAAATTCAGTTTCAATTCATGGTTGAAATCCTCAAAAGTTTAAATTACAGTTTTCGATTTGAGTTATAATATTTATGATATTTGATAAAATTTTGTTTAAGTGTACGCATTAAATATACGAAAACAAGTGCGAAGCGAGTTTTGTGACTAGTCTCAAAAATTCGCGACCACTAGCCTATTCTAATCTAGCAAGTGTATACAAAGTATTTGACTAGTCCCAAATTTTAGGATAACGAGACACTTCGTAATTTTTAATATTTATTGTTCAGTAATTGTTAATTTTGTCCAAAAAAGATACTTACGTTTCCCCGCGTAATAACTATAAGGAAAATTATATGTAATATAATAATATTAAGTTCGATTTTAATTATTTTTTACGTAAGTAGTCGAATTTGTATCTTTTTTCATTATGATATCCTTCAGTTTATAATGTGTCCTTCAAAAATCTTTTATTGAATAAAATTTTTTGTTCCAATATCGACTTGGAAGACGTAAACAATTACAAATTAAAAGCGTTTCAAATGACAATTTTTGATAACACCATTTTTATTTGATCATCTGTAAATATAAATTATTTAATTATTTGAAAAATAATGAAAAGAAACTAATAAATAAAAATAAAATTTGAAATATTAAAAAAATTTATTTTTTAAAAAGAGCCCTATTTCCAAAGAACACCCACATACCCGTTCCACATGTATGTTAAAGGAAATTTAAGTAAATTCAGAACCTTGCAGGTAATATAAGCTTTTTGAATTTCAAGTTTCGTTTTTTATGAACTTCCTTTTCATAATATTTGAGCCACTTGTATAATTTAATCCTCTTGATTTCCTGTAAGTACTAAGAATAAAAATGTTCATAGGTGTTCTGGGAATTTCCTTTCTATTCTGTAATATTTGTAGAATGATTTCAGAAAGTGGCGTTTTGCTGTTCGTCTTTTTCACAAAATCCGCTTATCACACAGTAGCGTGCATGACCTACAGTACCAAAAGATTACTTAATTATTAGGCTTTTTTACGTAACTAGACTCTCAAATGTTATTTACTAGTCGCCTGTTGACTATTGCATATTCAAAAATATCGATCTACAGAGTGAATAATTATTCTGAATAATTTGTTAAATTGTCCCCAGTGGGAGCGTGGGTCTAACTTTAAAACATAATTTTTATATTAGTTGCCTTAGTAAAATATTTTTAGGAATTCACTCTTTCTGTTTTCAAAAAGTGTGATAGATTGTATGATAAAATGGATTTTCGTATATTCAAAGTGGTGAATTCAATATGCATTCTGTTGAGTTTGTGGTATTTGGTGGCTGAATCAACACTCTGAACTTTATCAAAGGATCGCGACTTTTCTGCAAATATTGGATTCCGCTTGTTGAACTGAAGTATGTAGGAAGTGGTGGTTTTTTAAAAATAAAAATTGTTTTTTAGGTCAGTCCATTAATTTTTTTTAACCAAGTTATGAGCATAATTAAAAAAAATTAAATTTTTAATGCAGAGTACATTATACTATTCAGATTTGATGGATATTTGTTCTTTTAGCTCAGAAAAAATTTTCTCGTCATCACTACTCGTAATAAGCATGATAACATTTTGGTGTTCGTAGAGCCAGGTACAGAAATCATATTTACCGCATGAAAATTAAAGATATCATAGCTAATTATCCAGGAATGTAGATAACTTTCTTATCAAAATTAGGAGATTATTTTTCCAGCACAGCTCCTTTTCTGTCTTATAGACCAGTCATATAAATCACAAAAATATATCGATTACTTAAAAGATGATTGAATAGAGGACTTCTGCACTTTTGAAGAAAGGCTCTATCTACGGTTTGTCGCAAAGGTCACCATCACGTTGCGTTATAGTGATGAATAGCCCTCACGGCAAAATGTAGATTGCTCCTTTCTTTAAAAGTACGGCAAACCATTCAAGTAACAGTGAATGGTTTGAGTATTATACTCTAGAATCTTTTGATGAATACGATAGGTGTATGTGAAGGACTTATATATAGATCTTCTTTACTCTGTGATAATCCTGGTAAAGCCACCATCCCAACGAAGACCACAATGAGATTGCGTGGCAGCCCTTCGCGTTAACCAAGTTTTATCGGTTCTTCAAGTCAGATCTGCAGCCGGAAATTATATTGCAATGGCACGTTATCGTGCATATGAGGCACAAGTCCCAAGTGATACTGGTGCATGGGTTTACGGGACGTGCGGATCATCATGACATTTCAGATATAAGGCATCTCAAAATAAGGGACAACAAGAGATAAAGGTATATCACTCAATAGAGCGATGCGATGGTATTCCTAGAAACGACTCCCAAAGGTATATCCTCCAGTACAGGTTTGATAAGGGCATCTTCCCTAGCGCTGTTCTGATATTGATTCGTAATAACATTCTATTGTACTGTATTCTGTTTTCTAGTCGCAACATTGTGAAAAGGATTTCTCACATCATCCCTTTTCCTGTACACTATATACTATAGGTTATTTTCCCTATATTTATTAACTCGAATGTCTTAAATTTTCTGCATCTGTTCACTTACCCCTTCTATCTTTTTCTATTTTTTTTTTAAATAATAGAATTTCTTCCTATATCCATTTATATAACTTTTTCAGATTCCTTATAATTATTCCTCTTATTTTCATTTACATACAATGTTCTTTACTACCTCTCTTAATCCTGTTTTAGTTATCCATTCATTGAAAAATTATGCCTTAGTTTATATCTTATCCCTACCTGTTTCTTCATACTTTTCTTGCTTCTGCATTTGAATTTATTTAATTAAACCTTCATCTAAACTTGAAAAGAATTCTGTCCAACTTCCATCTTCTCTATTTCCCCTCCTTCTTTTTTCCCGAAATGGTTAACAAATTTTCACACTTCCTCTGACTTTATATTTCTTACAACTTCAAATTCCTTCTTCTTTTACGCCTCATTCTCTGTCTTATCTCTTCCTGGTTCTTCACACTTTTTTCTACATCCTTCTCCTTCTCCTTCATCCTTTTCCACATTGCTACATTTATTTCATTTAACCCTGTTCTAACTTTTGAAAGAATTCCTTCAGCTTTCATCTTTTATCTACTAAGTCGCACTTTGCACCTTTTCCCTAAAGTGAAAAATTGCCATGTCCCCCAACTGACCTTATATTTGTCACTTTTTCCAGTTATTCTTACTTTTCCGCCTTATTACCCTGTACACACTTTCTTTATTATATACTTTACCCCTTTCCTTATTACTTGTCCACTGAAAAATCATGCCTTTATTCATCTGATTCTCACAATTTTCTTTAAACTTCTTTAGTTTCTCTATTTGGATTTTTATATTCGTAAATTTTCCTCTATCTTATTCCTTTGCCCCTGCCTTATTATGTTTAATCTGCGTTTATTGCTTTCTATTATAAACTTTGCTAGAATCTTCTTTATATTTCATCTTTTATCTTCTCATTTAAACGCCTTCTTTTTTTTAATGTGGTAAAACTTTTCTAACTCTCTCTATAATATTTTTTATATCTTTTTCCCCTTGTCCCTTGTTTATAAACTTTCTTTACTTTTTCTTCTTCTTTCGGATTGAATTAAATTAGACTAGACTAGAGTAGTAACCGAGAAAATTAATACAGATTTTGATAACGTTTTGATTATTTTTATTATTATTAAATAGAATTTTCAATCGGTTTCCCCCCAACAAGTTAATTACATTCGTTCCTTTTATTCTCCTCCTTCCTGTGCCTTCTATATTTAAAATACCAAACACATATACATTGATTGAATGATGTGCATCTATCTATCCTGTTATTGATTCGTAATAATGTATGCATGCGAATCGGTTGGTACTTCTAGGCTCAGACGTGTTTGGTGTTTGTGTATGTCTGTGTACTGAGAATGAAAAGGAGATCTTTCGAGCACAAGAAAAAACGGGATCGAGGAAGTGAACGGAGGCGTAATAGTTAGGGGCAAGGAGTAGAAGAAAGTAAAGTTGTATCAGTTTTCAAAGGTAGCTTAGTCAGGGAGGTATGTTATCTTCGAATACATTATCTGCCCGGAGCGAAGGCATGATGTGCATTTATACACGCGACTATGACTAGTCAGCCCACACCCTTCTCAATTCTCTGTATTTACTCTCCGAATCAACGGATTACGGAAGCTGCAGTAGTAGCATCAACCGAGAATTCACTCCTTGCATCCGCTCTGGTAACTGGTGAAATTGATAGATTCCAACTTCGTATTTGCCCCAGCAGCCATTTCCATATCCAAGTAGTAGATATTTCCGTCTAGCCTCCAGCAGCTATTCCATTCGGCAACCTAGGTGATGGGTGCACGCCAGGCGCGACAAGTCTAACCCCCCAGGAAACGTGATACTTGGGTACTTGGGTACTTGTGTAGCTTTGATGGCTTATCACTGGTTCAATCTGAAACTTGAAATACGAAATTCACACTTCAATCGGATACTTCGCCTGTTTATGAGGTAAGAAGCTTACCCCATAATCACCAGTGTGGTAATTGATCTGATTCGTTCTCTTTCGTTGGTGGTAGGCTTGTGGTTCCCCACAATAGTTTCATTAGTTTCTATTTTATTACCTGACCCATCAGTTCTGAAATACATAGAGAAGCATGAGATATTTTCCTTATCTTTAGTTAATTATTTTAAACTCTTTGAACTTAGTGTAAAATTTTTGATCAAGTAACTTTTCGACGACTTTCCGTTCCTCCCAGACAGCAAAGAAAAGGTGTCGTCAAGGTCAAAATTTACAAGCTTATTTTTGCTTAGATGCATTCGAAATATACAAGTTATTTTGTCAAAAATATTTGAGCTGTCATGCTTTCATAATAACACAAGTTTTAAGTGTAGAATTAAAGGAAAATTGAAAGTTAAATGGACAGAACGGAAATTTTGGTTTATATTTTTCAATTCATAAATCTTTTCAGCTAAAAATAAATTCAGAATAATGATTTAGGATTATTGGCAATTGAATTTGCAGAAAATTCGAGTTTATAAGATATTTACATTTTATAGTTGTCTGTTATAGCATTATTTTAATATTCAGTTAAGTACAATAATTAGGAAGTGTAAATTGGATCTAATATAGATTTATTTTTGCATTTTACGACCGAACATTACACGTAGAAGCAATCCCTGTTATTGGTTACTGACTGCGTACGTAACGTGATGGAGGACTGTAAACCGAAGAGTAATTTTCATGTTGGCTATAGTAAATGTTGCGTTATGGCGACTATAAAATTTGGATTACGAAAACCTTGGATTTAAAAGAAGGTGAATATCGCTCAAACTTGAATGTATCTACTAGATCCCAAAGTCGTTTTAAATCCAATACGCATTGAGGTGAAGTTTTATTATAGCGAGGTAGCTTCTGGAAAAAGTTCCGTAACTGTAGAAGCATTAACGTTTGTAATTTTACGTAGCATACGTGCTTTTAACTGATCTTAATACTGCTCTCTACAGATAAGTATGCACTTGCCACTTTTGAATGCATTGTGCGTACGCATTACACTGTTACACTAATGTGTATAAGGTAGAATCAACAACCTGTGGATATTTGGCCATCTGCTTTGCACCAAGAGCAGAAGACGCTATTAATACTAAATGACAGCAAGGTATACGAAGTAAAGGTAAAATAGAGGATGTTTCAGGACTACATCTACCCTAAAGCTTCATGCTATATTCTTGTGTTTAATAGCAATGTAAATAATATGGCTAAAAGCCACTACCACACACCTTCCTTATTCTCCAAGAGCTTTTTGACGACTAAGCGTAGAGTAAGGTCTCCGTGTATGTGATCTGCTTAAAGAGAAGGTTTAACAAGAGGAGATATTAGGTATTTAATATTTGTTATGAACAAATGAATCATAAAAGCTTGAAAAGTTTTCCAAAAGATGTATGAAAATTATCTAACGTACTAGAAGGCACGTAATGTAATGTTTTGATCAACTGTAAAATTTACGAGATACTTTATGCTTATTATATGTTTATGGAAAATACATTTTTATGTCTTGAGATTGTCTTCAAGATGGCTTGCCTGGCTGCGTCTCACAACTGTGATGAGCCATCAGATGATTTATCATTTTTACGGTCTTAAATCGGTCATTTGAAGTCGGCGTTCATTCTTGGAGTAATTTTTAAATTCAAGGTCACCACTGGATTTCTCGTTAAAAGTTACTCCAAGAATGACTTCGACCTTTTTCGTAAACTCCTCAGCCTATGCAGTACAGATTGGACCCAATCCATTCCTGGGTGAAGCCTAAAAACCTTCAGCTGAAGTTCAAGGGCATCCGTGACCGATGACCTAGTACATGTTTGGACGTAAAATTTCCCGCTTTTTCGATTGCCATTGTCGAAAATATGAGTTCACATTAAAAAAAAACAAAGTTGACCTTGAAATAACCTTAAAGGTCAAACTCAAGATCGAATTCAAGATCTCCACTGGATTCCTCGTTAAAACTTACTCTAAGAATGACCTTGACCTTTTTAAAAAAATATTTTACCTGCAAAATTATTGAGGTGTTTTGTGTGCGTGTGTGTGTGTATATATTGTGTAAAAATATTTAAAATAGCCTAATCATTAACTAATATTACCTTTTATGACAGTCAGAATTACCCTTTTTTAGGGCAAGTAGATATGATAAGTAGATATGAGTCTGGCTGAGTGACAAAACTGATTAATCAGTGAAATACCTAAATACTATTTCAATCAATGAATTTTTCACTGATTCTCATTTAGAGAGTTTTATTTCAGTCTATGGCTGTTATAGAATTTTAATAAGTATTTAACAGTTGAATATTTTATATTATAATAATTAAACAGTGTAGTACTAGTACTATAAATGTTTCTTTTTCTGTTAAATAGTATTATTTGTTTATGAAATTAATGTAAAAGTATAGTAAGTAAGTAATATGAAAGTATAAACGGTGGTCTAATTTAATACTGCTTTATTGCCTTAAAGTTTCTCAAATGTTGCATTGAGTAGTCTAAACTTAGTAAAACAGTAAGAAAAATCTATTTATACAGAACTTATTTTAGAGATCGTATGCACGTATGTAGCATTAAATGAGAGCTTCATTTACATTTGTTATTACGTCTAAGAAAGCATAGTATTGATGTTATTGTCATGTTTGTTAAAACGTTCATAAGCACGGAAAAAAGAAGTTATCGCAGCTTTACCCTACTGTCGAAGGCTTTAGGAGACGCCACAAAGTTATAAAAACTTGGTATAACGGTTCTTACAGCGTTCAAGACATTCCTTGAAATAATTACAAGAGTCCGCGGATTATTCTGTAATTCTCGAGATAGTTAAGAAATATTTTATGAGCCGAGATAAAGTTCGTGGACTCTCCTTATTCTTTCGGTGACAAACGTCATACAAAATTCTTACAAATGTGTGTCCTATCAACCTAAAGTCTTCGCCAGTCAAGTAAATGTGTGCAAATTTATTTTGTCTGTATATGGGATTAAAAACGCGTATTGCGCTGAACACAATAGAGATTGCAGAATTAGTAACAAAAACAGAGGTTAAGTTAAAATGCATAAAACTTTGACTAAAACGCTCCACGTTATATTTAGGAACGCCCCTTAAGAGACTCGACGTAAACATAAAAAAAGTTAATTTGAAATATTTACACAAGTTACCTTCAGAATATACAAAGCAATATTTCCTTGAAATAAATGTGAACATTCTTGTTCCAACGAAATGATTTCTTGGGAACTAAGAATCTAGATTCTTTAAATCTGTTTTTCACACTCTAAGTAATATTTCCCCATTTCAATATAATTCGTTGAAATGATCAAGACGTATTTTATTCTTGTAAATCATCCATATGTGGATCAAGTAATTTAGATTTTTTTGAGTGATAGAAATATTTTTTCCAGATGAATAATGATTCATCGAGTTAAAAGAAAAATATATTTGATGCTCAGAATTGATATGATTATTGCAAGTAAACAATTATATACATTAAAGATATTAAAAAAAAAAAAGAAATATCGATGCATTTCATTGAGAGAAATTGGGATTTGAATAATCAATCTACAGTTAATTCTTTCAAACAAATATCCGCTCGAGCAAAGAAATGAATAATTTTGAATAAATATTTCTTTCGCTAGTAAAATTCTGATTTGTAACTTTCAGTATTTCAGTATAAAATGCCGTTAGGTATCGGAGAACACATTATCTGAGAGTAGAAACTCGATATTACTATCTAACAGAAATTTTTTTGGATACACTGTATAATAAATTTAATAAATCATCATGCATTTGGATCCACTATGTAAATCATGTATATTCAAGAAGTATTTTGTTAAATTTAGGAACCGCTTCTTCAGATCTTCTAAGAAAGAACAATTTTTATTTTAACTTTTCGAATTTCATTTATTTCAAGGAAGTATTTTCTTGATTTAAAATCACATTTGGCTATATCAACTACATAATTTTTAAACAGAAATTTCTTATTTCTTACATTCAATAACTACTTTGCTTCGCTTCGTTAATATTTAACTGACTAAAATAAATATTAATTTTCAAAAATAATGTCATTCTTTTGGTTAAAATGTGGAAAATGAAATAAGAAGCACTCAGAGACGTTTGTCTGGTCCTAAATTTTTACAATAATGAACAAAGTTTCTTTTTGTAACCCATTTTTTTTGCTTTTTTATAATTATACAAATTTAGGAATAGACAAACGTGTCTAAGTGTTTCTCATTTAATTTCCCAAAATTTCAACTCGATATCGCGTTTTTTTAGATACGGAATAAACATTCAAGTGTATAAATTTTGAAAAATTTATTTGAATCTATAAATCAAAATGCAATAACCATCAACTTTACCTCTCGTATTGCCTCATCTCTTTCACTCTCCTTTCCTCTCATTTCATTGGATCAACGAGCATTTGCCTTTAAACGAAGGTTCTTGAAAGTACTTTTGCCGACCACGGATAGATCCTCTTACCGCGCGCAACGATAACGATAATCCTGCGATAATGGCCCCAATTATAACGAACCTTCTCGCTAGAGAAGTTCTACAGGATATCCCACTACTCAGGGTACATTTTTGTATTTTTGAATTCCTTATAAAAAATGGAGTCGAAAATAATAATCAAAATTTGTTGTAAAGTTAATAAGTAATGGGTAATTAACTATTCAAGATTAACGAATCAGAAGCAACTTCATATGGAAACTGCGCTAAAAGATATTAAATCTTAAGAAATATATTTTTCTTTGGAATGCACCCTGAATTATCTTAACTTCTTTCGAATATTTTGAAGTCTTTAGAATACAAACAAATTATTATTGGTATTCACTTGTACCATGAATTATTTTGCATTTCTAAGTGTTCTACTTGTCCTGAATCCTCTTGAAATATTCTGAACTCTCTGAATTTGTTTGAACTTTCCGAATTCATTTAAATCCTCTAAATTATTTTGAATTCTGTGAATTCTTTCGAACCATCTAAGTTCTTTCACGCTCTGTAAATTCTGTAAATTCTTTTGTATTTTCTTTAAATTCTTTTGAATTCTTTTAAATTCTGTAAATTCTTTTGAACTCTCTAAATTCTTCTTTAATCGGTGAATTCTTCTGCATTGTCTAAATTCTCTGAATTCTTGTAAATTCTCTTATTATTCTGAATTCTCGTTAAAATGTTCTGAATTTGTTAAATTCGCACATCACTGAATTTTTTTCTCTTGAAATATTTAGGATAAATGTTAAATTATTTTTACTTAGAATATTTTGAATTCATACTTTTTAGTCAGCCTGAAATCACTAGAATAAATTTTCAATTAGTTGGAACTGCTTTATATCTTTTGAATTCTCTAAATCTTTATAAATTTATGTCAAATAATTGAATTATCTTTAATTATCTGTTTTTGTTATGTTAATTGTAATTCAATTTTAGTTAGCCATTTAATCGTGCACCCATTTCCAAATAATAATATTTTAACAAAATCCTACCGATAGCTTTTATTCTATTTTAAATAGTCAGACGTAGTCGATCAGGATGTACGGTTCAGATGAAAATTCTACCCGAATAAAAGGATCTTGTAAATTTTTATGCATGCATGCAAAATAGTTTTTTCTTCAAGCAATCAAACAGGCAAAGCATTTATTTTTACTCCTGATTCGAATCCTCGCAGTTGATTACTAAAGCCTCAAGATTTCTGAAAATAATAAATTTCTTCCGATGACATGATTGAAATTGATGTTTTTAAAGTATTTTAGGCAGTTTTCGAACGTGAATGATAACATACATACTCACATCTTTACGACAAACTTGGATCCGGGATAATTTTCACGAAAAACTCTGACCTTTTTTTGAAACCACTCCAAATGCCACAAAATTTAGACATTTTATAGGCTTCTCATGATTAACATAAAAATAATGCATAACTCCTGGTGGCACGATTGGAAGTGATGTTTTGAAAGTATTTTAAGTAGTTTCTCAAACAAGGAAGACATCATATAAAGTCTCATTTTGAGCGCAAACTCTTATCTTTTTTTAATAAAAGGCCAAATGTTTCCGGAGTTGTAAATTATTTAAACTTTTCAGGATTTGCAGAAAATAATGCAAAGTTGTCTTAATTTGAATTAACGGTTTAATAATATTTTTAGACAATTTTTCTTAACCCAGTGAAAATAAAAACTATTTTTTTTGTTAAATTTTTTGAATTATTATTGTTATTTTTGAATGATTCTCAACTTATTTCTAAACAATATAGCGCTTATTAGGATTACAAAAGGGTAAAAGCTAAGACAGGGTTCTTAACCAGCCTCTCAACCCTACCGCCGGGGGGCCCATTGTTTGGGCCGAGTCGA
>JAAAKG020203037.1:0-23335 GCA_010014905.2 Druon quercuslanigerum
TTCAAGAAAAACATACATTTACTTCTGTTTTATGTATAATTTATATTTTAATATTTTGGGCTTTTTCATTTTCGATGATTAAATAATAATAATAATAATAATAATAATATTTAAAAAAATTAAAATATATAATTTCTAGAGTTTGAATAATAAAATGTATTAATAAATATAATATAGATATAGTATTCAAAAAATTAAAATTATGAAAATACCTTATTATAAAGACATCATATAGATAACGTCATTTTAAAAGAAAATATTATTTTTAATCAAATAAAATTCCAAGTTTACAAGTGCAGTGATTTCTACAAAATTTTTTCGAATTTAAATTGTTCCGAATATCACTTTTTAGAAATTTTTACAAAATGGCTTGATTGGAATAGAGACTGCGGGCAAAAATTAAACAACAGAAATTAGGGTTAAGACACTATAAAATACTATAAAAATAACATAACCCACTTTTATTCTAGAGACCTCATTTTTTGTACGATAAAAACATTTCAAAATTGTTAAACTAGTCCTCATAGAAAATATTTTCTGTTATAATATTTTTTTTTTTAAATAGAACTTTCATCACAGTTACAGTTTTGTTTATAAGGCAAGTAATTAATATCATAAACTTTGATTAATTAATTGGTCATGAAATGAGAAGGATTTAAATCTTTTTCATCTCTCAGAATTTTAAAAAGCTATCTTGGTAATATACAATTAGATTCATAATAGGAAAATAGAAAAAGTATGAGTCATACGTAGTAAGATAATTTAATGTTTATTATGCAATTAAAATTTTTGTTATAATAGGAGATAATTAGTCATAATTAAGAGAATAATGCAGATAACAGTTCCACACAAAAAAATCTTTTTTCGGGTCTGGAGGTCAGACCATGTTACGATATATTTTTGAAGTCACTAAATCTAAATCCAATGTCCAAAAAACCGCAGCATGTTAGGGTTCTGAAATAAACTAAAAAAACCAAATGAAACTTTTTTTTATAATTGCGGGGATCAGACCATGTTTACGATATATTTTTGGGGTCGCTGAATCCGATTAAGGGGTCCAAAAAGCCGCAATACGTCAGTACGGTCTGACATAAACTCAAAAAACCTCATAAAACTTTTTTTTCGAGTCCGGGGATCGGACCATGTTTATTATATGTTTTTAGGGTTGCTGAATCCGAATCCAAAGACTAAGTAACCCAGCACAGTTTCACTGATTTGTCAGCAGAAAAATTCGATTTTTTTAATACCCGTCTTTTCAGTGGGACACTTAATGACACTCTCAGCAACATTCATAATAAATTGATCAATTTAATGATTTCTTTAAACAAATTTAATCAAAAAATAAATTAATCAGGCATTTGTACCAATTTAAAAAGACTGACATCGAAAGATAATAATTTTTTCATTGACAAATGTACGAATAACGGATTTGTTTATTAAATTTGTTTTTTTTTTTTAAATATTAAGTTTATTAGCCAATTATGCATTTTGCCGAAATCATCATGAAGTTTCTAATTAAAAGGACTCAGATAAAAAAAAAACGAATTTTTCTGTTGACAAATGCCTGACTAATGCATTTGTTTCTTAAATTTGTTAAAAAAACTGATAAACTTAAGTAATGTGTAATCATATAATTGTGTTTTAATTTTATAAAAATTTTATTTGAAAAAAAGAAATGACTTGTTAACCAAAAAACGAATGTAAAAAAACAGTCAAATTTTTAATGTCCTTAACTGAAACTATCAATTTCCATCAGAATGAACAACGAAAAACTACCTGGTCTAATTCAAAATTAAAATTCTCTAATGTAGTTCCCTATTAGAAATTCACAATTTCAATAATTTGCGGATAGATTTCCTAAATAAGATAATACAAAGCATAGATAAGACAACATGAGAAGCGCTTACACAAAATAAAAATATAGAGGGAGCATGGATTAATTCCAGGATATCATTGTTAAATGTTCAACCGAAGTGTGTGGTACCGCGGTTGTAGGAAGAATGTCTGGTGATGCATGGTAGAATGATGAAATTCAGCGATAAGGAATAAAATTAACGTAGAAATTGTTACAGACACAAAAAGAGGATACTTAAGCGATTGATCAAAGGAGGTAAAGATAAAATTATAGCAAAAGAAGAGAGGAAAATGCAAAACGACTTTGAAGGAAGCAAGAAACTGTCTTATGAAGCAATTAAGGCTAATAAAAGTACAGAATTAGGCAACATGAGAAATAGCAATGGGGAAAGGTTATATGAGGCAGACGGGATACTAGACGCTTTCAGAGACTATTTTAGGGGAAAATAAAAATAACAGAAGAAAAGGTTTGGGAAGTCCAAAGGGGGCTTATGCCAGCAAGGTTATGTACGAATCAAATATATAGATTAAGGAAAATTACTGGAATCAAATTAAAGTTAGTGTCCTTAGGAACTTGAGCTCCAATAGATACCTGCAGAGGCACAAATGGGTTCGTTTAGAGCGCACTTGAAAAGAACAGCATAAAGGCGAATTCACAAACCAACCGCTTGCAAAGTCAGGTTTGTATGGGCGGGATTTTTAAATTCGTTATTCTAAAAATACCTAATTTTATTACATTCGTTAACATTTATCACTTTCCACAGTACATTAATTCATTCTCTTAGAATTGAGAAGGTTATTATTTATATTACATAAGACGGCTTTTACAGACTTAAAGTTTTTCAAAAAGTTAGAATAGAGAATAAAATAATTATATTTGATTGCGTTTACATAATCTTTTTTTAGTGATGTCTTTGTAAAAATAACATAGTTTAATAATAAATTATCTACTCTTTACATTGGTGAAAGAAAATGTGGCTTAAATACTTTATTTCTAAAAAAAGTGACCAATGCGCTATTAATATTTTAAATTATTACAAGAACCTCGAGTTTTAAATTAAATAAAAGCATAGTGACTTTAGAAACATTTGTTTATATACAGTTGAGTTGGTTATCTATTTATACCCTTTATATTAAAATTAGAAAACAAATTAAATCTGGATATATACATAGGGTATTTTTTTAAAGCAGAGAAAGAAATTAAAAACAGTTATTGTAAGATTCCTTTTTTAATAAATAATTAATATTGATAATTACCTATTTTTAAATGTAAGCACAAAGAATAAATTTACCGACCGATGACCAGCTTGCGTCGCGCCGACAACCGGCGCGATTTATGTTAAAAAATAAAATAATTCTTTTTTCTAAAAAATCAATTATTCTAATCCAAAATTCATCACTTTAGTTGTAAATGTATCTTTTTAGATTAAAACACAACTATTCCAATTAAAATTTCGTTGATTTTAGTTTGAAATTCATCTGCTGATGAGAAATGTGTGTTTATAAAAAAATTAAAAATTTTCGACAAAACAAGTTAATGGCAAACCAAATAAAATTGAATTGATTTAAAGAGTTGTGTTCTTAATAAAAAAAGTTGAATTAAAAAAAAAGAAGTTGCTTTTTAAATCCTGTTACAAAGTCACAATTTTTATCCTTTTCTGAAAATTATTCCTATTCAAGTTTAAAAATTAAATTTATTTGAGAAAATGTCATGTTTTTCAATATTCTCTGCTCCAATTCAGGATAATTGGAATTATTTACGTAATTGTTTTTATGTTTCTTAAATTTTTTTCCTATCCCTTACACTCGATTAGAATAAAAAGATTTTCTATTATTCAGAAATATGTTCAAAAATTCGTGTCATTAATTGATACTGAATTAAAAGAATGTCACATATACTTAAATACCGATAAAAAAATTTTTTTATGTAATATTCACTAATAAAATAAAAAAGTTATAACGATTAAAAGAATTTTTATTTCTTAACATTCTTGTTACAATTATAAGAAGAGGTTAATTTTAAAAAAAATATAAAAAAAATATATTTTTTTAAATATATGAATAATTTGTCAATTTTCATAAATACATTATTTTAAGCAATTTTAGTTTCAAAAAATTAAAAATTTCCAATTTTTAAACCTGTACACTTTTTAAAAACCAGTAAAATTAATTTTATTTATGGACGTTTCTAACTAATAATTGTTTAATTTTAAATTATAAGTCAATTTCAAAAATTAAAATAAAATATAAGAAAATGTTTTTTTCAATAAAAAATTTCAAATTTAATAGTTTGAGAATGGAATATTTTAGACTGAAACAGAAAAAGATAAAAATTGTATAAAACAATTGTTAGAAATTTACGAAAATAAAATTTTAACAATTGTTTTTTTTATTTGCCTACTATCTCTTCTTCTAAATTATGAAAAATGGTAGAATTTCAATCAATCGTGGTTAATTCTTTCAGAAAAAACATTTCCTACAACTATACTGTTTTCCATTTACAAAAATTTAAATGGTCGTAAAATATAGCTATTTGTTTAAAAATGTACGGCAGTAAGAAAAAATTTATTAAAAATTTCTTAAAATTTAAATAGAACATTTAAAACGGGAAACTTTCATATAATAATTTTAAAATATTTATGTTAACGTTGTAAATAATTGTTATTCACACCAAATATATTTTAAAGCTTCTTCTGATTGCAACGTGTTTGCTTATTGGACTTTCTGCTATTTCTTCTGCAGTCAAAGCTTCAACCACACCGCTGTGAATGTTTATTTTTGCCCGTTTTATCCCCCAATTAGTAGGTTTAAATATTCCACGAAAAAACGATTGATGGTTTGAGTTTTTCTCCAATAGTGCAAAGACGTCACCATTTGAAGTTGATAATACAATTTGTTCAGTGGTTGGCATGGGCAAAACTGCAAAATCTTTGGTTCTCAACCAAATTGGTTTATTGGGAGGAAAAGTGTATCTTCGAAGCTCGAATATCCGGTTCTGATTCAATTCAGGTACAAGTCGAATAAATTCTAGTTCTTCAAATCTGAATCCAAATACAGAAGGAAAAATTTTTCTGAGAGGAGGAGACCTACTTCTGGCACGAAAATGTGACCTGGAAAGGGCAGGTGGTGGAGATCTGGCAGAATAATAAGGCAAGGCAAGAGAAAGAGTCGTATCTGGAGAATGTCTGCCAGGAGAAGAAGAAGAAGAACGTCCATTACGAGGAACACTAGGATCAGTGTTGTTATCTAGGTTTGACTGTGAACTTAATTCTGCAACAGAAAATAGAGGATTGCATTTTTATTAAAGTACAAAAACATATGTCATGTTTATATTTTATAAGTTGCCAGTGAGATTATAAGTAAGGGGTCAGATTCTATAACCTTCCATAATTCGAATTTCACGCGAGTGCGCACTGCCTTCAATTTCGACGTGCGCGTGCGCTTAGTAGGCTTGTGTGCGTTCTCACGCATTACGCTCGAGATGTAAACGCCGCAGGAATAGGAGTCCCTTTTTAAGGTCGCATGTTTGGAAATCCCGATTTCTAAACCCCTCGTATCTTTGGAACTCGGGCAGAGCGAGCTCGGAAGCAGTCAATCCCAGTATTCATGCGGCACCGTAAGTATGGGTGAAAGGAACCCACGAAACGCCAACTGTCAAAACTACTTAATAATGTTCACAGAATATATTCCTTATGATGTTCTACGATTGGCAGAGTAAACAATATATACACATGTTTGCTTATTCCAAATTTAATCTGTAAAAAAATTAAGCCTATTTATTCATTTAATGTCAAACTGTATATTCTTATTAGAAAAATGTTTAAGTAATTTCAGAAGAGAAGATATTTTTACTTCACCGCAGACATACATTATGAAATGACGAAAAATGACTCTTGTTCACGAATTTGTTCAAAAAATTATTTTTAAAAATTTTTTTTATAATTTTCGTATTTTTATTATAGTGGCACACTTTAAAAATCAAGTAAATAGGAAATTGACTTGATTATTTAACGACAAAAGTTGCATTGGTGGAGCATTCATTATTATTATTATTAGTCATTATTTTTAATTTCTGTCACAGACTTCAGATGGTTATTGGCCAACATGCTAAAGGTTTTTTTTTTTGGTTAATTGACTTTTTATATTTTTTGGAATATTTTACACGAGGCTGTCCCGATATATATCATCAATCACGGACGTATTTTTATAATGCAATCAAGTGATCTGCTGAGAGGAGTGTGCCACGAGAAATTGAACAAAGCTTGGTTTTTACCCCGTCATTGATCAACTGCGTGGCAGTCAAGTGGACTATAAGAGGACCTACAGCTTAAGGTGGGTTCCGAACCACCAGAACCTCGGTGAAGGTGCATAGAAAAATTTCGAGAGGTACCGTCTTAGGGATCGAAACTTGGTCCTCTAAAGTGAAGTCCGAGCGTCGAAAATACTATGAAAAAATAGCAAATTTAAATTTAGAGCTAAACGACGACAGATACGAAATATCGTTTGAAGAAGAACTGAACCTTTTTAAAAGAAATATAATTTTCAATCCAACCATTTTTTATAAGACTTGATATTTTGTTCTTATTTATCGAAAATACTTATTATTATTCGGGGGTCCCAAAATACAAAATATCAAAGGGACAGAGAGTTTAAAATGATCACTGAGCGTGTTGCCAAACAGTGCTCTGTTGCGGCTGTAACTCTTCTCACTTTCATGAAAAGCGACATGCGATGCAACACCGACGAAAAATTATCCTTTCGTAGACCTTTATTTATTGGGGGTCTTAAAATACAAAATATCAAAGGGACAGAGAGTTCGGAATGATCACTGAGCGTGGTGCCAAACAGTCCTCTGTGGTCGCTGTGACTCTTCTCACTTTCATGAAAAGCGACATGCGATGCAACACCGAAGAAAAATTATCCTTTCGTAGACCTTTATGTATTCGGGGGGTTCTAAAATAGAAAATATAAAAGGGACAGAGAGTTTGAAATGATCACTGAGCATGGTGCCAAACAGTCACCAAGGGTCGGTGTAACTGTTCTCCCCTGCACGAAAAGTGACATGCGATGCAACACCGACGAAAAATTATATTTTTGTACACGTTTACACATGGATAGTATTGTTTAGGGGTCCCAAAGTACAAAATATCCAAGGGTCAATGAGTTCGGCACGATCCCTTAGCGTGGAGCCAAACCGTCATAGAGGGTCCGTGGAAAAGTATTTTTTTCTCGACATTAAAAACTCGACACTAAAAACATCAATGGAACAGAGAGTTCGGCATGTTCCCTGAGCGTAGTGCCAAACAGTCTTCAAGGGTACGGGGTTATTTAAAAAAGTATAGATATACTATTATATTTACCAATAGAATTGTGCATCACTGCCAAGAATAAGACCAGCGTAGAGACAATCTTCATATTTTCTAATTAAAGAAGAAACTGATTTTTGTACTTTAAATGAATTATTAAAAATTTTAATTAATGAATATTGTTCTGCTTTATTAGCTTAACTATCTCTTATCTAATTGTTATCTCTTACATTAAAGGTATGAAGCTTTTTCGTCTATGATATTTACATGTGATAAGAGACAGTATCGAGCAAAAAAATTTAGTTACAAATCTAACTAAATCTGATGTCACCTTTTACGTAATATTTCACACTTAATGGAAATCCTAAAGGTCTTGCCTCTTTGTTCTTGAGGTTTGCTGATCCGAAAGAAGCATCCACAAAGTACCCTTAAAGATTCCTTTGAGCCCCCCTTCGGTCCCCCTTCGGCGTTAAAAGCTTTTAAAAATAAAATACCTGTCATTTACATGGTCCAAAGGCGAATTCAAGTGGATCTTCTTTTATTAGCAGTTTATGACCGTTTCGTCATTAACTTTATGAACGCTGCAAAGCAAGTGGCAGTAGTCAAGCAGTGTCCTTGAGGTTACGAGACGAGATTTTTACAGTCTACCTGCTACTTTAAAATATTAAGTTCTTTTTTTACGTTAAGTTAATTATCACATATATTTATTAACATTTATTTTCGTCGGTCGCCAGGGACATTACGTCACTCTTGGTTGTTAACGTCGAAATCTATAAGGCCTTACTACTTTTTGGTCTTAAAAGCATTGATTGCATAGGAATTTGACTAAAATTAATTTTTTTAGACGAAACTAAGTGAAAAGTCGTGATATCGTTTTGATTTTCAGATAGAAAAGTCATTTCTTGAATTATTTTTGGTAATTTGGACAATTCATTAAGAAAAAATATAATGTGCCGTGAATGAGGTTATGTTTCTTTATTGTGATAGTTGGTGGTGAAAATTTTGGAATTTTGCGGTATTTCGTTAAAGTGTGTGTTTCAAAAATGTCAAAAGATTATTTATGCATCTTGAAAGGTACAATTAGAAAATGAAAATGAATAATGACTATAATACTTCTTATAATTCTCTTGAAAATTCTCAAAATCTGTGCATTTTTTGAAATTCATTAAAACCTTCTTAAATCACTTTGCATTAGCTCGCTTGGAGTTTCGATTAAAGAAATAAAATTTTTCTTGGGACAGGACTTTTCGAATCCTTCTTATCTGATGACATGAAACAATACATTATTGCAGCAACGAAAGAAAATGGTTTTGAACTTACTCTATAATTTTAATTTAAAAAACAAAAGAAAAAATAAAAACAAAATAAAAAAAAACTACAAAAAATCAAACTGAAAAACTGTCTATCCTTCGACATCCACGCGGTGACTTTTGGTAAACATTAATTACGGTGACTGAAAAATGGAATATTGCAACAATTTTTTAAATAATTGTTAAAAAAATTTTAAACGCATTGATTTTGCAAATTTGGTGCAAGATTCGTACTCAGCGGATCCAAAAAGCATTAAAAGAATATGCATCTTGTGAAAAATCTAATTCTTTGGAATAATTTGTTTAAACATATAGTTTTAACAAAATAATTTTACAATTTCGCCGCCAAATTTGTAATAAGTGACTGGAAAAACCATGCAAAAAATATATAAGTTGTTAGGGTAATAGTCAAATTCATTGCTGTCAATTGAGGGTAGAAATAACAATATATTTTTTTTTTAATTCGCCATTTTGAGACGTCCACTTGAATTTCAAAGTTGTTATTTTGCATTTTTCAAAAGTTTAATATGTTTGTGCACTTTTTTGCATCAATTTTATTACATGAAAAAAATGTTTGAATACGAAATCCAGCAGAAAAAAATTTTTGTCTGAAACGAGCTGAAAAAGCAAGAATCCAATGACCAAATTTGGACCAGAACGAACAAAATAAAAAAGAGGAAAGAAAAAAAGAAGAAAGGCGATGTGACAAAAATGTAGAACACGATGCAATAGAAAATTCAATTGACAAAGTCTTGGCCACTGAGGTCAGGAATATCATTTAGAAGTTAAGAAATGGTACGGCTGCTATGTAGACCGTATCTGTATCAGTTTCTAGAAAGCGACAAAAGTTTTAATTAAATTTTTATTGAAAATATTTTTTTCTATTAATAAATATTCTTTAAACGAGAAAATGAAATGTCGTCTGTTTAAATAGTAATACATGTTATGAATTGAAACGATAATATACATTTATGGGAATGAGATCCAATTTCAGGGTCAAACTCGAGAGCGTAGCACGAGATACGTGATGAGAATGTGTTCCTTAAAGTCAAAGGAGTTTAAAAAAAAGAAATTAAAGCTACCAAATTACTGTTTTGATGCTTTAAGCTTTGATTTTAAAAGGTGCTTAGACATTTTCAAAAAAAATTATTTTTATTTCCTTTAAAAAAGTTTTCCATTTTCTTCTCTTGTTCTTCTTTGATTTCATCCCTGCTTTCTTTAGCTTTATAATAAATAATTTATAATATTTAAGCTATTACAATCTTGTAGCTGACTCGTCTCAATCTAATAAGTAAGATTCGTATAATATCTAGAAGACAATATTTGTTTTATTTAATAAAAATGGCTTTGTTAACGCTGATTATGTCATTGATGCTAAGGTGATTTTGCAACTGTTGACTTGCTGGCTGACAAAGTTTTCTTCCACGTACTAAATAAATATATTAACATTTATTTTGAATATCGGTATAATAAGGAAAAAGTTCGACCCGTAAGTAT
The DNA here is from genome assembly GCA_010014905.2 of Druon quercuslanigerum. Classification (NCBI taxonomy): domain Eukaryota; kingdom Metazoa; phylum Arthropoda; class Insecta; order Hymenoptera; family Cynipidae; genus Druon; species Druon quercuslanigerum. Next base: position 9,968 of record JAAAKG020203037.1, read on the forward strand.
GAGCGTTCCCTAAAAAATGAAAGATTCCGTAAATCGAGACATCAGTTATAATTAAATATTTAACCATTTTTTTTTCCTTGAAACTGATTCTTATCAAACTTGATTATTTTAGATGTACCAATAATGCAGTAAAATATTCGTTAACTACACTTTTCTTTAGTCTTTCCTTAGCAAATTAATTAGTTTTGTTTAAAATTACAAACGATGAGGATTGCCAGCACTCTGGTCTTATGCTTGGTGTCTACTCTCGATTCGATTGGTGAATATAAATTAAAATTTAGAATAAAATACATAAAATTTTTAAAACTACTTAAAATTATAGATCTACTAGAAAAATGTACCCTTTGTTGTTCGGATAGCGCATTTTGTCCTTCTTATAACCCATATGGTTTATAAGATAAACATATGGGTCTACAGTAGAAAATTTTCCTAATTTTTATATTCACATATTTTTATTTTCTTTCCTTCTTTCTTTCTTTTTCTCTAAATTTAATTTTTAATCATCCAATTCTACATGCCCGGATTCGTAAAGGAATTTTAGCGATCAATGGGAATCTGCAACTTTCAAACCCATACTAGAAAAATCTTCCGCGACATTGCCATTTGCATATTAAAATTATATCAGCATTATAAACATTTTAAAAATATGTTAACAATTACCTTAAAAATTACAGCCACATTGAAAACTAATAACCTACCAACATAAGTCCGTGTACATTAGGTAAAATTCAAACATTTGTTTATTTTTGCAGAATTGAGTTTACAGTTCGACTGCTTGCCTAATGGAGACCCCATTCCTAGTGCTTCTCGTAGCAGACCCTCTAATTTCTCTGAAATAAATTCTCCAGAAAGGACTCTTCCTCTAGTCGGAACTCCTCCTTCTCCTTGTTCTACTTCACATGCCGAGCCGTCTGTCCGCGCCAGATCTAGGTCTCCTTCTGCCTGGCAAATTTTGTTTCGATTATTCAAATTAAATCTGCAAGAACTGAGTCTTGTAAGACTGATTCCTCGCAATAATCCCGCTCAGAGATTCGAACTTCGAAGATACACTTTTCCTTTGAATAAACCAATTCGATTGAGATATGGAAATTATGTTCTCAAGCCAATGCCAGCCGGTGAACAAATTGTATTATCAACGACAAATGGTGATGTCTATGCAATACTGCATAAAATATCAAACACAAACACAGTTTTGCGTGGAATATATTTACATGTTACTTCAAAAGGAGTACGTGCGAAAATTAATATGGAAAATGGCGCTTGTAAAGAATTGACCGCAGAAGAAATAGCAGAATGTCCACTAGGTCCTCAGTATCCACTCACAAAACATTTTAGAATATATCGTTTGTAAACCACAATTCTTCACACTGTAGATTTAAATTAAAAAATCTTCTTATGGTCGCCAGTGGGCCGGAAAATGATATAAAATTTAATTGTTAAGCTCTACGTGATCTGCGAAAGTGTTTCCAAATTGCTGTATTTTCTATATTATATTGAATGCTTAAATATTAAATAAACGTGTCATTATTTCTGTACGTCGGACTAATCATTTTTACTTATATATTTAGTAATAATGTAATGAATAAATTTGGAGTTATTATTTTATTTTAGTTAGACTGTGCAATGTGTACAGCAACTGCTGCTTGAGGTAGGCTGGTAGACAACTTGACATTTCCCGGCCTCAAAAAGAATGCAGGAACGAAATAGAATCCCATATTTATATTTGTAGCAGGATAAGTGTTGCAAAAAGCTAATCTCGAGGATAATTATTCTAACTATTTAAATAGATAACTACCGACTACTTCGTTGCGTTTTCTTTGTTCTTGTTATATGAATTTCGCGGCAGGAGCCTTTAACAGACCACTGAGCGCGTCCACAGATATGATTTTCTTCAAAAATAGAAATAAAACAACCAACGGTCAACGGCCGCTCAAGGAAATACATTTTATTTTGATAAGACGCAATTTATTAAAGAAGCGGCAAAGATTGCCGCTTCAAGAATGGTGCCTTTATTTTTATCTTTTTGGACAGCGTCCCAGCTTGACACAGTGAAGCCAATGGTAGTTGTTGAAGCTTTTAGCTTTGAATATCGGTTTATTTGTGTACTTAATGGCAGCGCTTGATAGGATAACAATCTAAAAGCCGGCCATGAAAATAAGAGAGTTTTAAGGTAACACGACAATCTATCAGATACGACACTTTGAATGAACGAGTGTCAACGTGAAGATGCTCTGAAAAGCCAAGAAAAATACTCGGAGAAAAAGGAGAGTAGTATTTTATTTTTGGTAATTTGGAAAGAGGGTGTAAAGTGGGTGTAAAAAGAGGGTGTAAAAAACCTAGCAGGTGTAAAGAAAAAAGATAAGGAATTCTGCAGGTATATCCAGAAATTCGATGTTGTAAGACTGTCAGAGACATGAATAGAAAGAAGGGAATGTTAAAGAGGAGCGCCAAACCTGTCAAGGGGTTATAGAAGGAGGCTCTATGAGGCGGTCAGAGTAAAGAAAAAAGGAAGGGCAGTTGAAGCAATTATAACATGGTTTAGGAATAGACTAGAGCAAAAAGTTTATGGGGAGGAAGACGGGTAGGGCATGGACAATGAGGCCACTAAATATAGACGGGGTCACTGTCAAGTTTGTAACAGTGTGCAATAAAGATGGGAGAGAAAGGATTTGAGAGAGGGTTGACGACTTGCTAGGCAAAAGAGAGGAGGGTATGGTGGTATTGAGGGACGGACTTTAATGCGAGGATGGAGGTGGCCTTTACAGAAATGGGGACAGCGGTGTTATGGATAAGGTTGGAGAACCGCTCGTTCCCCTCGTGATAGAAAATATGAGCTTCCAAAACGTTGGGTCACAATTGAAAAGAATTGTCGAGAGAGTAGATATAACAGCTTTATTTATTTTTTTTGTACTACTATTTTCTTTCTTTTTACTCTGGGACATATGCCAATAAAATCGTTTTTAATTTCCTTTGAAAGCGTCTTCCATTTTCTTCTCTTCTTCTGCTTCCAGTTTTCCTTGCTTGCTTTAGCTTTATAATAATAAATTTATAGTGTTTTCAGCTGTCACATTCTTATTTCAATCAACACATTTTACTTCTAATATTATGTGTATATTTTGTACAATTTTATATTCAGAAACTTAGATAATTTTTTGACGTCATGACTATTGAATTGTATATGCACATACGATTTCGAGAATGATTAGCTACTCTTCTCAATTCAATTAGTAAGATTTTTATATTACCTGAAAGATAATATTTGTTTTATATAATAAAAAAGTCTATGTTAACGGTAATCATTTTATTTACGCACAGCTGATTTCGAAACTGTTGACTTGTTGACTAACAAAATTCGCTTTCATGTACTTAACAAATATATACAGTTTTATTTTAAATTTTGGAATAATAAGGCATTCTTTTGGACATAATTGATGCCTATGAAATAATTTTAATCCGTAAAAATACTTTAAATCTCCATAAAGACATTTTGCAAGATCTGAAATCGAATGTAATTTTTGAAGTAATTGACTACTGCACGTTTAAAATTAGCTTGAAAATCGACTTTAGAGAGCGATGGTCTCGGTTGTTTGTTTTTTACTTCTGTTGTTTGTTTCCAGATTACTTCTTTTCATCGGAGTAGTTTCTAAGAAATTAGAGATTTTATTATTATATATTAGATTATATAGTTTCTTAATGGTTTCTATAAGTCTTTATAGCAAATAGTATATAATTTGATACGTGAAAATCGGCCTTCCCTTAACGGTAAAAGATTACGTGAATGTTGACATCAGTTTTAATTAGATATTTGGAAATTTTTTTTCATCGAACTAATTCTTATCAAATCTCATTATCTTTAGAGTACCAAGTTGACACATTGATTGTGAAAGATAACAAATAAAGTATAGATTATAGAAGTTGATAACGCAGTGGAATATTTATTAACAACATTTCTCATAAAAGTCTTTCCTCAATAAATTAATTAATTTCTTTTACAATTACAAGCGATGATTTCTTGCATTCTGTTATTATTCTTAGTGTCTATCCTCGATTCTATTTGTGAATATATACTTAAAATTATATACATTCTAGAAAAAATTCAACCGGCGTTGCTCTGGTAGCAGTTTGTGACGGTCTTATAAGTAAATTGTTTGTGCTTTTCTAATTTTTCTTTTTTGTACAAAAAAATTACCTTATTTTCTTTGTTTAGTTACACATTTTGAGAAAAGAAAACTAGAACATAAAAAATTTAATTTTTCATCATCTAAAGTATATATGCCCGGATTCCTAACGGAATTTTTTCGCGAAATTCGAATCTGAAACTTTTAGATCGATACCGGAAAAATCTTTCAAGGCATACGACCATCTATATTAGGAAAAATTTAACCGTGGTTTCTTTTTGCAGAATTAAGTTTGTAGTTCGAGTGCTTACCTAATAGTGATCCCATTCATGGTGTTCCTCGTAACAGACCTTCTAAATTTCCTGAACTAAACTTTCCAGAAAAGACTCTTTCTCTTGAAATACCGCATACTCCAGAAAGTACTATTACTTTTGAAAGAGAGCATTCCCCAGAGAGGAATCTTTCTCTTAAAAGACCTCATTCTCCACAAAGAACTCTTCCTCTAGTCAGAGCCCCAGCTCGTGCCAGGTCTAAGTCCCCTACTGCTTGGGAACTTTTGTCTCGAATATTCGAAATTAGTCTTCAAGAACTAAGTCTTGTAAGACTTATTCCTCGCAGCAATCCGGCTCGGAGATTCGAACTTCGAAGATACACTTTTCCTTTCGATAAACCAATTCGAGTGAGATATGGAAACTATGTTCTCAACCCAATTCCAGCCGGCGAACAAATTGTATTATCAGCGACAAATGGTGACGTCTATGCAATACTGCAAAAATTATCAAAAACAAACACGGTTTTGCGTGCAATATATTTACATATTACTCCAAAGGGAATACGGGCAAAAATTAACATGCTAAATGGGGCTTGTGAAGAATTGACTCCACAAGAAACAGCGGAATGTCCACTAGGTCCTCGAAATCCAATCACAAAGCATTTTACGATAGTTGGTTTGTAAACCAAAAGTGTTCGCACTGTAAAATCCATTTAAAAAATCTTTTTATGTTAGCCAGTGGGCCAGAAAATGATAGTGAATTTGTTTTTGACGCGCTTGGTGCTCCATAAAAGTATATAAAAAATGATAAATATTCTATATTATAACCAACTTTCTGATATTAAATAAAGTTGTTATTATTTCTGTACATCGGACCAATAATTCTTATTTATATGTTGCGAAATAAATTACAAATAAAATTTATTATTTTTTTTTTATTTTAGTTACCCTGTGAAATGTATATCAGAACCGCTGATCAAGGCAGGCTGGTTAGGGAACTTATTTCTTTTTTGAGAACTTTGTTGAGGACCTTGGCTTTCTTGTTATTTTTCAGAAAGAAGTTACAGTCCAGAATATTATTTTAAAATACGTGAAAACATCATTGCAGAAAGAAAGAATGTTATGGATTTCGAAAGCTCCTAAATATTTAACAAAGGAATATTTGGCGAGCCAGAAGAGGGGAAAACCAATTACAAAAAAATCTTTTTCATAAAACTTCAGCTGCGGTAATATGTTAGTATAAAGGTAACAAAACAATTAATTGGAGACAGCACTACGAATTAAAGAGAATTAACGTGGAGATCCTCTGAAGAACCAAAAAAATACTCGGAGGTAAAGGCGAGGAGTTGTCTATAGAGAAAAAGGAGGAGAGGCATTAAAGCTAAAACATAAACTCAGTGTGCACCTGGAAGTCTACATTTTATCTGGATTAATGGTATATGACACTTTGCCACATGACTATTTAGCCATAAACCTCGAGCACCATCAACAAGGCAAGCACCAGCGTGCGATGATTAGCACGGCGGTACCTAGCATTTGACTTTCAGTTCCCAACACAATCTCAGGACTTCAGAAAGTTTCTGGATTTGGAATTTAGTGGCTTTGATACTAACGCATATTATTTGACTGGGATCAGTACGCAGACTAACAATAGTGGTAGGGTTAATTTCTTATTAGACTATATTTTAATTACATAAATGTAATGAATCGGGGGTAATACACCAACCTCTGTGACGATTGGATGTTGCAACGCAATTGACTTGACTTGACGCGATTTGAATTGATGTAATGGACTTGCATGTTAGTGGCGGTAGTGTTTGCTGACAGGTGATGAGAGGAATTTACGGAATTTGTGGGAAATGTGTAAGTGGAGTGTGATGGTGAAAGCCTATGAGGTGAGTAGGGCAGTGAGGGTTGAATTGGAAAAGCACAAGTTAATTTTCATCGAAGTTGTCAGATGGGATAATGTAGAATACAGAAAGTGAGGCTAAGCTGGCAAGGGATCGACTAAGTTAGTGGTCAAGAGCTTGACCCATCGAGGGAGACAAAGCTGTTTCTTGTAGTCTTCGGAGATGTCAATGGAGAAAAAGGGGTATCTTCAGCGTTTGTGAGAGGTGCAATAAAATAGGAAAAAGGAAAAAATTGGGTCGGCAGGCGGCAACAATCTTGAGAGACATCTTTCGGTTGCATAGAGGCCAGTGAAAGTGCTGAACACACCACGACGTAAACAAGTTTTCCTTATTATGTTATTTTTATATTTACATTCTTATCAGAAAACGTAATAGATTTGTGTAAAATTGGACCCCCTTTTTTATGTCAAACTTCCACGTTTTAAGAACCTCTAAATTAAAAAAAATGTTTACGAATATATTTATGTGTCTGTTCATGTATTTGTAGATGTTTAGCTTGTCAGCATGATAACTTTCGAAAGAATTGACACATTGGATTGGCCTTCGGTATACTGTTTCAGTGTCCTAAAATAAAAGTAAAGTTTGTTACAAAATTACATAATTTTTTTTAATGACTTGTTGGAAAAACGATACAAGTTACAATAACATTTTATTTAACAAAAGGGCCTAGGAAGGTTAGCATTAAAAAGTTGCCCCCGCACTGAATTTTAATTATTAAAAGATAAATTTTTTGTAATATAAAAAATTATTAATTACGCTTTAATATTATCTAATCATTTAATAATTTAAAGGGTTCAATATATTTAATAATATCTTGTGATATAAATTTTCAAAGACTTGCAATAATCTAAAACCAGTTCTTAATGAGACGCAGAAGCTTACATAGATAGCGTAATCAGTTTTAATGGTATTTGTAAAAAAACATCTTTTTCCTTGACGCTGATAATTATCGATTCTGAACACATGACGAGATAATATAATTAAACAATACCGAGAGAAAGTATACCTCAGTTAGCTTTTCTTCTGATTAAAAAAGATGAGAACTTTATGGAATCTGGTCTTATCCTCGGTCGTGATCCTCAATTCTGTTGGTAAATATAATAACATAATATATCTGAAAATTTAATTAAATGTCCGAAGTCTCACTTCGCAAAATAGTTTAGATATATTTTTGATTAATTATAACGACAACAGTCACCTTTTCAAGATTCTTAGACACGTCTTGATACCAGATTATAATTGACACTTGATTCACGTAGTTCCGACTCCCGCATCTGGAAGAATTTCACACCATCCTAGGTCCAACCTGGGATGTTTGAGGAAATTAAAAATTTCAATTTCTTTTAAATTAAAATTTTTTTTTATATTGGCGTGAATTAAATGTTGGTAAAGTTATGAATTGGATGTGCATATAAGAATTGAATTAAACCTCAACAGTTATTGTTCTTAAATAGTCAGGCCAGGACGTTAATCTCTGATTTTTTTCGCAGAATTAAGTTCCCATTTCGAGTGTTTGCCTAATGGTGACCCCATACCAGGTGTTCTGCGTAGCAGACCTTCTAACTTTTCTGAACTGAATTCTCCAGAAAGGATTCTTCCTCTTACCAGACCCCATTCTTCTGCTGTGTCAACTCCTCCTGCCGGGCCGTCTATTCGTGTCAGGTCCAAGTCCCCTCCTCTTTTGCAATCCTTTTCACAAGTATTTCAATTAAATCTTCAAGAATTAAGATCTGTTCGACTTATTCCCTACAATAATCCATCTCGGATATTCGAACTTCGAAGATACAGTTTTCCTTCCGATAAGCCAATTGGATTGAAAAACAAAAATCATGCACTTCAGCCCATACCAACTGAAGAACAAATTGTACTATCTACGTTCAATGGTGACGTGTGGGCAATATTGGAAAGGAGTAACAGTCGAAACACTTTTTTTCGTGGAATTTTTAAATCTTTTTTGTCACGGTCAAAACGGGCGAAAATAAACATACACAGTGGCGTGGTTGAAGTACTAACCAAACAAGAACTTACGGATTGTCCAGTATCCGTCAAAAACCGAATCACACTGAGTTTTAAAGTGTTCTGTGTGTAAATCGTAACTATTTATAATTTCAATAAAAAAGTACCTGTATTTCAGACCTCGCACTCTGCGCTCGTTTTTTATGTTTGCCCGGTGCTTACGCTCTACTCTTTTAAATATAAAGGCCAAAACAGGGACAAATGTTATTTTTTTGATTTGAATTTCCTTTTTAGGGTTTTTGTGTAATAACTCTTTCATACCGTTGCTTGTTTCGTATTTTAAAGAAAATGGTCATAATTTAATAATTAATTACTTGATTTTAAGTAAAAATTTTTCAAAAAATGCACTGCTTCCGAAGTATTTAATAAGTAGATTATATTTAAATACAATTATAATTTTAAAAAATGTTCTGCAAAAGAAGTTGTTTCAACTATTTCAGATATAGAAAATTTTTTTTCCAAATTGGAAAGAGTAGAGAAGTGAAAAATGTTATCTTCAAAATGCTAAGCTGTCATTTATTAAAACTCAAATATTATTCAAAAACTAGTATAACGCGATAGTAAGATACAATGCAATTGCATAGAACATCGATAATATAATTTTTTTTTGTAACAAATTTTTTTTTTTTTCAATTTTAATTGACTGAAAAATTTATTAGGTACCTGCTGGTAACAAATTTTATTCGTTGTCAACACGTTAAATTGAGAACTTGTCTCGTCGTGTGAGTGGACAAGTTTGAAATAATAATTGTAAATCAAAATTTAAATGATTTAAATATAGACAAGCTTGATTTTTAGAGCGATTTGTTTTATTTTAGTTACCTATTTTATTATTATTTCAGTTGCTTCTTTTTGTTACCTTAAAAAATTGAAACATCACATTTTTTTCGATAATTAAAAAATTTGCATTTGCTAATTTATTTATTATTTCATACTTAACCATATTTAAAGTTGTTTTCACTAATTTCAATTTTGAAATAGTACCTTTATAATTTTTAAGTTTTTACGCATAATTATTTTAAATATTTTATCAATTATTTGGAATTTATTTAGTTTTTTTTTCATCTTTACAGTTGCACATTTGAGAAATTAAAAAAAGATGCTCTCATTTATATAATTTTAAGTCAAACAAATATCCGGAATTTTCGCAACGTTTTTAGGGGTGTATTTATGTCGGACCAGTGTATGGGTAGAGCCCTTTAATATTACCTGATCAAAATTATGCGAAAAAATTAAAATTGTCTTTTTATTATCAATTGGTACGCTAAAATTTTCCCTTATTTTCGTAAAGCATCATATTCAGTTTTTGAAATGCTATATTCATCAACTAATTAATATACACTTGGACTCTAAAGGTACGAGCCCTTAAGATACGAGCGCTCCACAGACACAAGTGTCCTATCTCAAAAGTAGCGTCCAAAATGTTCTTCCCTATACCGACACCTCAGAGCATTCTCACTTGTGACGTCACGCACTCCGAGGAGCCGGAGTATTTTAAAATTGAAAAAAATTTTAAACTTTAATACGTATGTTCTTAGAGATATAGATTCTAGTGATGAAGCTGATTTTCTTTATTTTTTTTTTATTTTTTGCAGATATTCTGGTTCCGTGAACTCTTTTACCATCATGTACCATCTATCGTACCCAGAATACAAAATCTTTGTCCATTTCTCATCTCTTTGTTTAACTAATAGCTCTGACTCTATGTCCTGCCATTCCATAACTTCTTCTCGCATATTACAAACACTTCTCATTTTTCTCCTTTTTTCCTTACATTTTTAATTTCTCAAATCGCCTCTCGCCTTATTCTTCCGAATTTCGCCCAAAAATGCTTGTGTTATTCTCCTTCCCTCTCTCCTTTTAACTTCTCTTGAAACCTACAAGCTCTCCTAATTTGTCTAGTAACCATTTTTTCCCTCCCCAATTCTTCCCTTAACATGTATCATAGTTAAATCTAGTTAAACCCTATTACCCATCTCAAAAATCGCTTATGCATGCCCTCAACTTTCCTATGTTCCTTCCATCCCCAGATTTCCACTCCATGACAAAACACCGCCCAGACCAAAGAATTCAAACAACCAGACCCTTACTCTCCAATCGTCCTTGAACCTTCTCTTCCCTATACCCCATACTTGGCCCATCACTTTACTTACACATTTAGTTCTTTTACTCACCTGCAGCTCGTTTCCCCCTTCTGCCTCAAACCAAAAACCTAGGTAACAGAACTCCTGCACGACTTCCACTTTTTGTCTGTTCATTTTCTAAACGTAATTTATTTTTCTCTTTTTATTTCTGAAGCACACCACCTTTGTCTTATCTAAGTTTACCATCAAATTTTTTGCTCCCACATACTCTTCGAAGATTCTCATAATTGGCTTCATCCCCTTCTCATACTCTGCTAACAGAACTACATCGTCCGCATATGCTAGAGAATATAGTTTGCTATTTCAAAAAACCTTTCCTTCTTTTTCTTTCTCCTGTAGCTTCTCCTTTAAGTCTTCCAGCAGTATATTAAATACTAGCGGAGTTAACTTCACCCCTCTCTTATATTGCCTGACATAGCACTTTTCTGTTCACTGAGTCAATTACAATTTTAAAAATTTACGAACAAAGCGACTAGTTTCCCTTTCTTTCTCCCTATACTTTCCTCTTATTCCAGGTGACTCTTCAATCTTTTTCTTAAGATTTTTGAATATTTTTTACAGCCGACTGGCTTGACAAGCAGTGCCACCAGTCCTGTCATCCCGGCCACCCATCTCCTGTCCAGACCTTGTTGCAGATCTTCCACATCCCATCCCTAACTCCTTCTTCTTCATACTTAATCGCTTCGTTCTCCATCCCATCTTCTTCTGTCGCTTTGTTTCTTTTTAGCCTATCTATTGCCTCATCCACTTCTTCTCATGTGTTTTCGTTTCCTTCCTCCACTTCTCTTTGCACTATCCTTCTCTATTCCCCTTTGGTCTTATTTTGCTATCCTCCCAATAGAAAATTGAAATAATCCGTCCATTCCTCCATTCCTATTTCTTCATTTACATGCTTTCTTTCCCCTCTATCCCTATTTATCACATCCCACACTTTAGTTCTTTCATCGCTTTCTCTACTTCTGCCTTATATTCAGCCTCCCAGCATCTGCCTTTCTAGCATCTTCTCATTTTCTTTCTTTCTCCTGTTATACTCGTCCTTTTCCAATTTCCGTTTTTTCCATTTTCTTACATACTCTTTCATCGTTTCTTTACTCTCCCAGCATTCTTTGTTCCATTAGCCTCTCCTTACCCCTTATCTTTTTTCTTTAGTGTCCAGCTCATCCTTTACCTTCTCAATCAACCCCTTCAACCTTTCAATCAACGAGTTTACTCCCTCCTCTTTTTCATACCTAACCTTCTCCTTTTCCATCTTTTTTTAAAACTCTTTTAATTTATCTACCTTTCAGATTCCCATTTTTGTGTTCCTTTCTCCCCCTATTTCCTTTCTCCCTTTGCCGCGCTCATTGATGCCTCCTTTTAGTGTGGCTATGACCAGAAAGAGCTAACTCATTCTAACTCATTCCCTACTCATTCCTAGCTCATTCCCCACCTCCATACTCCCTATCATATGCCGCATTATTTCTTCAGCTAAGACGTAGTTTAGTACTCTTGCTCCCTTTCCTATGAAATTGATCTCGCCTTCTTCATCTCCTTTCATGTTGCCATGACATATAAGCCATTCTGTTTTTCCTATCACGTCTAATAACGAGCAATGTAAAAAAATTTATATTATAATTTAAAAATAATTCTTCTTTGAAATAACACTCCTAATCTAAAAACTGCTTAAAGTGTAGTTCACTGTACTTTCTCTTCCTTGAATTAAGAGGAGGGAACTTTCAAATTGTTACAAATGCTCCCGTGGAAGAGGGATTTTTTAAAATTTCTTTGTTCTAAATCCGAATTATAATTAATTTTAAAAAATCCCTGGTCCAAGTGAAATTCCATTTCTTTACCGAAGCTCCCTGTCCTAAAATAAAACCCATAGTTTTTTTTTAAAATTCCCTGTTCTAAATTAGATGAATTAGAAGTGATCAAGTAAAATATATCACAGTGTTTCTCCTATATTTATCTTAAGGCTTTTCGTTTAAACAGTTAAATTTTCAACCCACACCAATAAAAAAATCTTATTTTTTAAAACATTTGTTAAACTTTCATTTAATTTTTATTAAATTTTATTTTAATTAAATAAATTTGTATTTTTACTAAAGTACATTAATTTTTAAATGAAGATGATCAATTTGCAAAAAAATAGTTAAATTTCCTGTTAAACAGATTTTAGTTGTCTTTTTATCCAAGGAAGATGCCAAAATTGTACTAAAAAAGATGAACTTTTAAATAAAAAAAAGAATTTAAAAAAAAAATAGTTTTTATCCGAAAAAAATTTCATTTGACTTATCACCAAAAAATATCAATTTTAAAGCAAAAGTTACTGTTCTACGAAAAGAGCAGAATTTCAAACTCAAAAAGATGAATTTTTTACGAAATAGTTGAATTTGCGAAAAAAACGGATGTCTTTTTACGAAAATCGTTCACTTTTTAATCAAATAATAAAACTTATAACTGAAAAGACAATCTGCAGGAGAAAGTTTTTGCGAATCACGAAAAATTGCGTACATGAGTGAAGGACCCCCTCAGCTAAATAGTTGTGGTTTACTATAATTTATTCGCATCTACTCTGACGCTCATTCTTTCAGTTTAAAAATTTTTTGGAGTCAGAACCCACTGCAATAGTGAAAATTATTGCTCCTGCTTCAAGCTACAAGTGAGCTTATTACTTTGGAGTGGAGAATGACTGTATGGACTGGAGTGACTGGTCGCTCCAAACAGGCAGTGGACACTCAATGCTTTCAAAATGAAGGATCATAGACGCCATCTAGCGTATACTCGGATCCCTATGGTAAGATAATCGATGACGTCACATAACTTCTAGATAGTTTTCAGATAATTAACTTGAAAAAGTAAATGAAATGAAGGAAGCAATAAAAAAACAAACAGAAAATCATAAATAATTATAAGGATAATTATTTATG
>JAAAKG020203047.1:0-23334 GCA_010014905.2 Druon quercuslanigerum
CAATAGTTTCTAGTAATTAAGTTTTTAAATTAAAGAAAGAAAAAAGTGTTGCATACAAAAATTTCAAGTATAAATACAAAATTATTTGTTTTTCCGAAAACTACTAAAAAAACACATAAATAATAGAACTTATTAATTAAATTAATATTATATATTATATATATATATATATATATATATATTATATTATAATATTATATAGTAATTAAATTATCTTTAATACGTGAAAATACACTTTCAGCACACTTCTGATTCTTGTTAATAAATATTTGTGAAAGGAGTCACTGTATCCACTGGTATTTCGTATTTATTGTTGAAATTTTCATTTGAAAGTCTTTGTTACTACTTCAATTTAAAAATATAAATACTAGAAACTATTGAAGCATCAAGAATTTTAATAGAATGCACAATCGTCCAAAGCGAGTGATAATAAAAATACGATAAACAAAGTTATTATTTAAAATAAGGAATAAATAATAATTATAAAAAATTATAATTAAATCTAGAATAAACAAGCATTTTGATAAAGAATAAAAAAAAATAAGTACGGATAGCAAGAATCGAACGCGGAACCTTGCGGCTATCAGCCAAGTGCTCTACCAGGGAGCTAGCGACGCTTCGAAATACTTTTACACCGGCTCGATGGATGTACCTTTCATTGAGGAGTGTATCAATTTAAACCAAAAAAGCGGACCTAAAAGGCCCCTTGTTAGTACTATAACTTCAAATGGAAAAAATGTTGCCGTTAGAATTTGATTTTTTTAATTTCATTGACCCTGAAAAATGTTTGCGAACCCGGAAATTTTTTCTTTGATTGAAACGGCCACCCTGTTACCTTCATCTTCAGATTGGACTGAACAAAGAAGATATTGGAGTCATCGCGCCCTTCCGGGCGCAAGTGAGTCTCCTTGGCAACTCCGTTCCAAAGGATGTTGAAGTGAATACTGTAGACCAGTATCAAGGCCGTGAAAAGAACATTATTGTTTACTCGTGTACTGAAAGCTCACCTCAGGTCTCCACAAATACAAGGGTAAATATATTCCAGAGTGATAACGAATTTATTCGCAGAACAAGGCGAGCGCTTGCGCAAAATTACTCACGCCTCGCAAAACTTTGCCCCCATTTCACAACTTACCATTAAGGTAGTTGTTGTGCCAAAAGTCAGATATCTGAAGAAAAAAATCGTTTTTTTTTATGATTTTAAGAATGAAAGTATTATAACTGATGTTATTTCAAATAAAAAATTATTTTTTGTGAAAACATGTTTTTTGCAATTGAATTTTTTCTGACCGTCGCTTCTTACCAAATTTTGAAAAATAATTGCATTTCAATAAATGACGGCTAATTTTATATGGGAAAACATTCTCTATAACTCTACTGTTTACAATTTTGAAAGTTAATTTTTCTAGGGCGGAAATCGTTAGAACAATTTTTTGGCAAGAAAACATTTTTTAAACAAATAATTCTATTTTAAGATTATTTAGTTATTTTTAAAATTGGAAAAATTAGGATGGAATCATCTTTCAAAAATTGTTAAGAAGCGGCGGTCAGAATATGATCATTTTTTATCAAAAATAATATTTTTCATTTGAAATGTCATCAGTTATAATATTTTGTTTTTTCAAATCAAAGAAAAACTATTTTTTTTAGATATCTGACTTTTGGCACGACAACTACTTTAACAATATTTTCTCTCGCAGGCATTCCACATCCTAGAGGACCATAACAGACTCACCGTAGCCATGACACGCGCAAAACACAAACTCGTCATAATCGGCGATAAAAATATCCTCGAGAGTTATTCACCTTTCGAGAAGCTCCTCCGTTTTATGAGG
The DNA here is from genome assembly GCA_010014905.2 of Druon quercuslanigerum. Lineage (NCBI taxonomy): Eukaryota > Metazoa > Arthropoda > Insecta > Hymenoptera > Cynipidae > Druon > Druon quercuslanigerum. The sequence continues at coordinate 1,836 of JAAAKG020203047.1, forward strand.
CAAGAAAATATAATTGATTTGTTCGATCCGAAGAAATCGTTTGACTGGCAAGAACTTGTTGAGTCGGTCAACAAGTCTTAATTTTAGAAAATATTCGTATCGTGAAATTCAATGTAATCCGGAATCCGGGTAACCCTTAGACTTAGAATTTGCCAACAGCGCCATCTGCCACGCGAACTATTGGGTATTTTGAAATGATTAGAACAATCTTGATGGAAAAAAGCAGTGAGTATTAATTCATTTTTATGAAAAATATTATACTGAGGTTTATCATTAATTATTTACCATAAGATCATATTAATGATGAATATTAATTCAAATTTTTACCTGATAGTTCCAAATTGGTGGCGCTGTCGTAGCTAATCAAGAGGCATATTTGCTTTTTTGTACAATTGTATGTTTTTTTACATTTTTATTCTATTCCGAGGGGGTAAAAACTCGGATTTTATGTACACTAGATTGCAAGATTGCATGAGATTGTAAAAAATTCCGTGATTTTTGGAAATTAATTATAGAAAGTCATACGGAAAACGATTATAGGATAATCAGCATTGAAATAAATATACAGAAAAGAGAAGGAAATAATGTGAAAAGTAGAGAAACTAGGAAGGACGATTTTATTGTAAAAATTTGTAGGAATTATTTAAGATACTCTGAAATCTTTGGTAATCGTAGAAATCTATTGAAATCAGTAGACATACGTTAAATAAATAACAAAAACCATTTGTTTGAAGTTTCTCTATCGTTTGCATCAAATCTTTCAATATTTTAACATTATTTATTTATATACCGATTTTCTGATCGTCGACCAATTAAATATTTTTTCGTACGTGGAAAATAAGACACGTTTGTTTTTAATTAACAGAGCGACATTTTTTAAGATTATTTTAAAACTTTACGAGTCAAATGAGTTTTTTAACAGTCTTGTTTTAAAAACCGTGAAATTTTGGAAGTTTTAATACTTTCAGGTAAAGTCAAATGTTAAAGTTATTGAGATTTTCCGAAAATAAGAAAAAACAATTTTCTCAAAAATACCAGTTTGTATTTTTATGTTTCTCAGAAATAATCTTTGATTTTTGTCAAAACTTTCGTCTTTTTAAAAATTAGTTAGATTCTAAGGTTTTCCTTTTTTCATTGTCTCAAGTTTTTTTATTTACTTTATCCTAATCGACAGGAAAATGAAGGAAAATGGTAAAGGTATTTTGATTGCTTGAAAAACTAAATTACCAAAGTTTCTCGAAACAGATTTTTTTTCGTGGAAATTTTTAGAATTGATAGTAAAGAGTCAACTTACCATAAATATAAATAAACATTTTTACCTGAAAAGGTGAATTTTCAACAAGATAGTTCAATTTTCAACAACCAAATTTCTAACAAATATTTACATTTTGAAAAGAAATAAATGAGTTTTGATCCGAATCGTTGAATTTTGCAATTTTTGAAATATTAAGGTTTTTCTTATTTTAGTGCGTCTAGGTTTTTGCACTTTTTTAAAATGCACAATAAAATAAAGAATATTACAAATGATAAAGTTATATAGATTTATAGAAATATGAAAAAAATGTCTTAAAAGTCCCACCTTATTTTTTGAAATAAGAAATAATCAGTACTAATAAAGTCAATCAGTACTAATAAAAAATCTATTTTTAAATCTAAAATAATTTTGCATTTTTTAACTATTTTCTTTTTCTTGTACATTCTAAAAGAGTGCAATAAAGTGGAACAATTGAAACAGGAAAAATCCTTGTATCTGAGAAAAATTCACGGTTTTTAGAGTAAAATTCCTTAAAAAACTTATTTTGACCTTAAAACTTAAAAATATTTTTAAAAAATGTGATAATTTATTTCTTTAAAATGAAAGTCTGAATATATCACCTGCCTGCATGATTTGGAGTGGAATTGATTAATGATTTTTCTAAAATAGTAAAAAAATTATATAAAAATTCATTATAAAACTGAATTACATATAGTTTTTTTTCTTGTGGGTGGATTACAAAAGATTGCGGAGAGTGTACACAAAATTTGAGGAATAATTATCCCCCTCGTTTAATTCTGTTTTGTTTCTGCCTTGTTCTTTATTCGTTTCAAAAACGCAATTAAGTTTCAACGACGATTTTTGTCCGTTTCCGTATTCGGAATTTATGTTCTGTTTGTTCAAAATGACCAATTTAGCCAATTGCTGTAACACTGATATTTATAATGATTAAATGTATGATTAAAAGTACTGGATTTATTATTTTTAATTCCTTCAAAATTTCTTTAAAATAATACTTACCATTAATTTTCCATTTGGTATTTTTATGTTTTTCAGGAGAAAAGAAATATTTTTGAGACTTTCTTTTCTAAATTTTGTCATTTTTGCATATTTTTTTTTTTAGATTTTCTTATTTCAGTTTGTTACTTTTTTTCACTGTTTCTAAACAGCCGAGTGAAATAAATTAAATAAAAAGTGTTAAAACTTTCGATTTTTTGTAAAATTAAAATACGAAATTTTTTGAAAAATATTTCACGACTGATAAATCAACTTACCAAAGAAAAAAAATGTTCTATCCTAAAATACGAATTTTCTACGAAATATTTCAATTTTCAGCAAAATCCAAATTTCCAGCAAAATATTTATATTATCAACCAAAGGAATGAATCCAAGAAGATCATTTTCTTACCAAAAAAATCGAATTTTAGATAAAAGAATTCATTTTAAACAAAATAATTCATTTTAAACAAAATAGTGCATTTTTAAACAAAGACATGAATTTTTAAACAAAAAGATGAATTTTCTACCAAAAAAGACGAATTTTTAAACAAATAAATGCATTTTGAAAGAACCATTTTTAAATGTAGAAGATAAATTTTCAACCAAAAATGGAATAGTTACATTTTTAGACACAAGAATTTTTTTTTAGGAAAATAGTGAATTTTTAACCAACGACATGAATTTTGAAACAAAAAGTTGAATTTTGAAAAAATTAGTAGAATTTTCAAATATAGAAGATACATTTGCAACCAAAAATGGAATAGTTACATTTTTAGATACAAGAATCAATTATTCAAAAATAGTGAATTTTTAACCAAAAAGATTAATTTTCTACCAAAAAAGACGAATTTTTAATCAAATACACGAGTTTTGAAACAACTCTTTTTGTTAAATTTTCAGTTTAAAAAATGCAACTAAAGACATGAATTTTTAACTAAAAAGATGAATTTCGAAAACGTTAGTTGGAATTTCAAATATAAAACATAAATTTTCAACCAAAAATGGTATAGTTACATTTTTAGACAAAAGAATGAATTTTTAAGAAAATATTGAATTTCGAACTTACGGCATGAAGTTTGAAAAAAAGAATTTTCTACCAAAAAGATGAATTTTCTACCAAAAAGTCACATTTTTATACAAATACATAAATATTGAAACAAGTATTTTAGTTAAATTTCAAGTTTAAAAAAATGTCAAGAAAAGGCATACATTTTTAATCAAAAAGATGAATTTTCAATCAAAAAGATCAATTTTCTACCAAATAAGACGAATTTTGAAACAATTAAGTGAATTTTCAAACATAGAAGATACATTTTCAACAAAAAATGGAATAGTTACATTTTTAGATAAAAGATTTCATTTTAATCAAATAGTGAACTTTTAACCAAATATATGAATTTTGAAACAATTCTTTCGTTAAATTTAAATTAATCAAATTTTCAGTTTAAAAAATACTTTTTAACCAATTACATGAATTTTGAACCAAAATTTTTTGTAACCAAAAATGAAATATTTACAATTGTAGATAAAAGAATTCATTTTAAACAAAGCAGTGACTTTTTAACCAACGAAATGAATTTTGAAACAGAAATATGAATTTTCAACTAAAAATAATTTCCAACCAAAAAGATAAATTTTCAACCAAAAATGGAATACTTACAATTTTAGATAAAGAGAGTTTTTAACCAAAAAGATTAATTTTTCAGTAAAAAATATAATTTTTCTTCCAAATAAGACGAATTTTGAAACAATTAGTTGACTTTTCAGCTATAAAAGATACATTTTCAACTAAAATTAAGTTTTTAAATAAAAAAATTAAATTTTCAACAAAATAATGAATTGTTAACCAAAGAAATGAATATGAACCCAAAAAGATGATTAGTCTACAAAAAAAGACGAATTTTTTACCAGAATCAAAAAGATAAATTTTCTACCAAATAAGACCAATTTTGAAACAATTAATGGATTTTGCTACACAAAATATTCGAATTTGCAACTAAATAGTTAGATTGCAGTTAAAAAAATTAATTTTAAATCACAGAGATGAAGTTTCATCCAAGATGATTAATTTTCTACAAAAAAGTAGAACTTTCAACGAAAAGCATGCAGTTTAAGCCAAATAGTTGATTTTCCAACCAAAATGGAATATTTAAAATAGCAATGTAATATTATTTCATTTTATCCTAAAAAAAAATTCAACAAAATATTAATTCTTTACAAAAACGTCGATTTCTCAGTCAAATGGTTGAATTTTAAACTAAAATTCTGAATCTCTAATCTCAATAATTGAATTTTGTACTAAAAATAATAATTAAAAAAAAAAGAGAAATAAAAAAAAATAATGAAATTTGTAACAAAAAATAAAATTAATTTTCATCCAAGACGATTATTTTGTTACAAAAAATATAATTTTCCAAAAAATACATTAATATTCACCCCAATATTTAAATTTTGCCATTTTTGAGATGTTAAAATTTTCGTTGTTTCAGTTTATCCTGTTTTTACACTTTTTCCAAATTCCCAAAAAATTGAAAATCAATAAAAAATGGTTAAGTTCTTTAGATTTGCTGAAAATGAGCAACAAAATTTTTTAACAATCCCTAATTTATTTCTGATCCGACCTAAAAAAATGGAAATTTTTCTTAAAAAATATTGACTTCAAAATAAAATTTGTCTTGATTTAAAAATCTTCTAAATCTAAAAGAAAATTAATTTTATTGCCAAATTTTATATTAGTATAATTGACCTATATATAGTATATTTACTTTTTTCAATTAAAATAAATGTCCTTTTTCGTATGCTTTTCAGGAGAGAAAAAAATATCTTAATTTTGCTTTTCTTTTTTTAAAAACCTTGACCTTTCGCACTAATATAACTAAGATTTATAATAAATAAAAATATGAATAAAAGAACTGACTTATTGCTCTTCCTATTACTTTATTCAAGGGTATTTGCAGTTTTTTTTAAATTATCTCCTTCGCATCATGTACATAAACTCCCGTGTGAACAATTCATTAAAATACTCATTCATTAATAACTTTTTCTATCTCATGCTGCCGCAGCCCTTGAAGGATCTGCATTCATTTCCTCGTGAAGTTTCGATAAACAAGAGCTCGGAAATGTTCCCAGCAGAAGTTACTGCGGCCATATATATGGAAGCAGAGCCGAAACTTTGTGGCTTCTAAACTTTCAGAGGGAGCATTTCCGCTCAGATGCTTACTCGAACTTCCCTCGTCGGTTTATTATCATCCCGAAGTTGTCTGAAAAATTTTCGCTTATCTTTCAAGGACTGCCAATAAAAACGGCGGCGAATTCGATCCTAAGTCCAACTATTCGTCACTGAATTCGAGTTGTTAGGATAAAAAAAGATTTCTTTCATTTTCAATAGGGAACGTCCATTAATTACGCAAGGATCATTTTTTTAAATTTTGGATACCCTTCCTCACCCCAAGTGTAAGGATTAGCAAGATTTTTATTTTTATTTTAGATTTTTTTCTTATTTAAAAACAAATTTTCAATCTATAAAAAATGGTATTAATAAACTTTGATTTGATGTCATTTATCTATATTATACATAATTTATTAATCAGTTACTCAAAATTTAATAATCAGATTATTATAAAATTTTTGTATATTTTACTCAATGCGTACCAAAATATATCAATTATTTTTACCGCTAATGCTATTTCTAAGGAAAGAAAGACTTTTCAGATATACGAAAGTCTATTGAAAGATTTTAATGGATTTGAAAAAGTTTTAGAGTAAGATTTAAAATGATTTAAAAAGATGTCAAGATTCTGAAGACATTAGGAGGTACAATTTCAGGAAGAATCTCAAATTTTCAACTGATTGTACAAGATTTTAAGAGACTTTAAGCAGTTTGATTAGATTTTCAGAAATTTTACTAGATTTCAAAGCATTTTAAAAGATACTGAAAGATTTTGAGGATTTGAAGAGATTTTGAAATATGTGAAAATAATTCATCGAAGAATTTTGTGGGATTTTGAGAAAGTAAGAAATATTTCCTCGAATTTTAAGAGATTTCGAAATGTTTCAAAACAAGTCACGGAATTCAAAAGGATTGTGAATGATTTTAACGGGACTTAAAGAGATTTAAAGAAATTGCATAAGACTTTAACAGATTTCAGGGTTTTCAAAAGATTTTGAACAAATTTAAGAGATTTAACGACGTTTTGAAAAATTTACTTCATAAAAAAAAAATACGGACAGATTTTGAGCGACTTTAAGAGATTTTGACATATTTAACGGGGTCTAACATATATTACATTATTACATTATTAGACATATTAACGGATTTTAACGAGATTCAAAAAGATTTAATAAAACGTCCAGATTTCAGTGTATTTCAAAAGATTTTAAACGAATTTAAGAGATTTAACGAGGTTTTGAGAAATTAATCTGATTTAAAAGGATTTAAACAAATACCGAAAGATTGCGAGGGATTTTAAAAGATGTCGGATTTCGAAATATTTTAAAATAAATCACAGAAGAATTTTCCGAGATTTTGAGAAATTAAGAAAGATTTCTTTGGATTTTAAGAGATTTTGAAGTATTTAAAAAGAAGTTACGGAATTTCAAGGGATTTTAACGGGATTTAAAAAGATTTAATAAAACGTCCAGATTTCAGTGTATTTCAAGACTATTTAAAAATAAATTAAAAACGATATATATAAGAGATTTCAGTGTATTTCAGAAGATTTCGATGGAATTCAAGAGGAGGTATCGAGTTCACTGGATTTCAAAGGATTTTAAGAGATTTAAAAATATTGCCAAGGCTTTCAAAAGGAATTCGTAAGAACTCAAAAGCTTAAACAGAATTTTAAAGGGTATCTTTATAAAGGATTTTAAGGAATTTCAATCGCTTTTAAAAGATTTTAACAGAGTTTAACACATTTGAAGGGATTTCAAGAAATTCGAAATTAATTGAAAGATGTCAATAAATTTTTACGATTTTAACCGATTTTTAGAGATTATAAGCGATTTTCACTGATGTAAAAGGAATATAAAATATTTTTATGCAATTCTTAAGATTTTAAAATCTTTCACAGTTTTTAAAGGGTTTTAAGTAGTTTGAAACTATGTCAAGGCATTTCAATTTCATGTGGTACCGGAGTATTTTCACGAATTTTGAATGATATCAAAGGGTTTTAAAGAGATTCTGAAGATCTGTAGGGATTTAAAGAGATAAAGGGGTTTTGATTTCAAAAGATTAAACGGAATTTCAAAGGATTTTATTATATTTCGATGAATTTTAATGGCTTTTAAAAAGCTTGAATAAATTTTTAAAGATTTCAAGATATTCGAAAAGATTCTCACTAATTTCAGAAGATTTTGAGAGATTTTAAGGGATTTTCATGAACTTTTGTATTTTTTTAACAATTTCAGAACACATCCGAATTTTTAAGGATTTTTAAAGGAAATTTAAGAGATTTCACAGTATATCACTGTATTTTAAAAGATTTCCTAATTTTATAAAGGATTTAAAAATATTTCGAAGAATTTTAATGGATTTAAAAAGGATTTAATAAATTTTAAAAAGATTTCGAGAAGATTTCGAGAAGATTCCCACGAATTTTCGAAGATTTAAATAGAATTTTGAAATAATTCACGGGACTTTAAGGATTTTAGCCGATTTTTAAGGATTTTTACAGGATTTGTAAGATTTCAAGTGATTTCAAAAATTAGCAGAATTTTTGTAATTTTTTAAAGAGAATTTAAGAGACTTTAAAGAATATTACTGTATTTTAAAGAATAAAAATGGATTTAAAAGGATTTCTGAATATTAAAAATGATCTAAAAATATTTTGAAGAATTTTAATGGATTTTGAAAAAGTTACAATGGACTTCAATTTATTTTGAGAGATTTTAAGAGATATGAAAAGATTCTAAAGGATTTTAAAGATTTCAATTAATTGTAGACGCGTGATTACGTATACCGAAATTTCGGTACAAATAGTACTTCGGTATAAATAGTACTTCGGTAAAAATAGCACTTCGTTATAAATAGCTGGAAAATTTTAATGGATTGTATAGACTATAATGGATTTTTATAGGATTTTGCACATTTCAAGAGATTCCAAGAATTTTTGAAGGGTTTGAAGGGAATTTAAGAGATTTTAAAGTAAGTCACGGAATTTCAAAGAATTTTAAAAGATTGCATCTGGTACCGAAGTATTTTCACGAATTTTGAAGATTATCAAGGAATTTTAATGAAAAGTCCAAGATTTGAAGGGATTTAAAAATTTTGCAAATATTTCAAATATTTCTCGTAAGCTTAAGAAATTTTTTTATGGAATTTGAAACAGTTTAAACAATTTTGACAGATTTTACCAAATTTTAAAAAACATCATAAGATTTTTACGGGATCTTGAAACTTTAAAGCGATTTCATGAATTTTAAGAGTGTTTCAGGGGCTTTAAGTTAAATAAGAAGATTTTTAAGTAAGTTACGGAATTCGAAGGATTTTATATATTCAAACAGTCATTTTACGGATTTTAATGGATATCAAGAATTGTTAAGGATATTTCAAATATTGAAAAGGATTTCAACAGAATTTATGAGATATTTAATTTTGACTATCTCACAGTATTTTAAAAGATTAAAAGGAATTTCAAAGGATTTCCCATTATTACAATTTTGAATGATGTCAATAAATTCTAAAGTGATTTCAAAGCTTTTAAAAGACCTCGTAACATCACGAAATATTTCACGGAGTTACAAGGATTATAACCGATTTTCAAAAATTTAAAGAGATTTCCACGATTTGTAAATGATTATAAGGCACTTAAATGGATTTTTTAAAACATTTTAAAGGATTTTAAGGATATTAAAATCTCTTGAGTCACGGTATTTCAAAGGATTTAAAAAATTATATAATTAATTTTTATATAAAACATATATTTATATTTTCATAAAGTTTAAGAGATTTCCACAATTTTTGAAGGATTAAAAGGGATTTTCATTAAATTTTTAAATTATCAAGCGATTTCAAGAATCTTAATAGCTTTAAAGGGTTTTCAAGGAAATTTAAGAGATTTCAAAGGATTTTAAAGGAATGAACGAAATTTCAAAAAATATTATGAAGAATGTGAAGATATTTCTAAGATTTTCCACATGGCAATGAGACTTCAAAGATTAAAATATTTCAAGATATTCGATATATTCGAAATTTTAGCGTATTTAAAATAACATGATAGGATTTGTACAGGATTTTGACAATTTAAAGAATTTTAAGATTTTTTAAAGGGTTTCAAGAGAATTCAAATGATTTTAAAGTAAGTAACGGGATTTCGAAATATCTTATGTTGTAAAAAAATCCTTTTAAGAATTTTGATGGATATCAGGGAATTTAAACGAGATTTCAAAGATTTTAAGGAATTTCAATGGAATTTATTAGATATTTAATTTTTACAATTTCAGAGTATTATAAAGCATTTCGTACAATTTAAAAAGATTAAACGGAATTTTAAAGGATTTCCGAATATTATAAAAGGTTTGAAAATATTTTATGAGATTCTAAGAGATAAGGAAAGTTTCTTAAATTATTTAATGATTTCAACAAATTCTAAAGGGATTTTAAAGGTTTTAAGAGATGTTCAATTAAAAAATATTTTACAGAATTTAAATGATTTTAAACGACTTTCATAAAGTTTAAGAGATTTCCACAATTTTTAAATTACTATGAGGCATTTTCATTGAGTTTTTAAAATTTTAAGCGATTTCAAGAATCTTAATAGGTTGTAAGGGTTTTTAAGGCAATTAAAGAGATTTCAAAGGATTTTAAAGAAATAAACGAAATTTCAAAGAATATTATCAAGATTTTGAAGATGTTTCGAAGATTTGAAAGACTTTAAAAGGATTTCGTATAATTTTAAAAGATTAAACAGAATTTCAAAGGATTTCCGAATATTATAAAGGATTTTAAAATATTTTAAGAGATTCTAAGAGATTCAGAATAATTTCCACGAATTTCAATAATTTCAAGAATTTATAAAGAGATTTCAAAGATTTTAAAAGATTTTTTAAGATTACGAAATATTTCACAGAATTTTAAATATTTTTACCGATTGTTTACAAATTTTAAAGGATTTGCAAGATTTTTAAAGGATTATAAGGCATTTTAATGGAATTCTGAAATTTCAAACAATTTCAAGAATCTTAAGAGTTTTTAATGGATTTTTAAGAGAATTTAGAAAAGTAAGTCAAACTAAGTAGGTAATTTAAAAAAATGTCACGATACTTCAAATGATTTCAAATTTTTTTTTTAAATTTCAAAAAAAAAAATTAATGAAGATTTCTAAAATTTTCAAAATAATCCACAGAATTTCAAAGTTTTGCAAATATTTCAAGAAGAGTTTAATTTCTCAACTTTATATTTAATATTATTACTATAGATAACAAAAAAAGAAATAAAACAAGTTATTTAGCATAATTTTAGAAAAAGAAGGAAAAAGGCGAAATGCCCCAAAAAAATTTTTTCCCCCCCCCCCCCCCCAATAATAAAAAATCCTAACGTAATTAATGGATACTCCGAGACACGGAAAGTCAAATACAATTTTACCTTTCTTTCGAATTAAGTTAATAATTTAATCACATTATTTCTGCTTCCTCGCAGAAAATTTAAAACTAGAAAAGGTAAAAAAAAAAACAAGAAAAACTCGAACTTCGTGATTGACAGTTAGAAAGTACCTAATAAATCTAAAACTTAAGATAATTACATTCTAGAGATTTACTGCTAAACAGGGACAATTTTTATATACAATTTCAATCATTATAATATTCGTTTGAGATAACGAACTTGATCGATTTTCTAATGGCGTTGAGAGTACAAAATTATTAAAAATTCTAACTGATTGAGTGAGACAAAGTCGAGCCGTGCAGAATTTTTGCACTCTAAATTCGAACGCTGTCATGATTAAACTCAAGCTTCGAGTATATCGTTACGATTGGAATTACGTAATACTATTGGCGCACTTTTCACGAAACGATGTGTAAAGTACATTAAGGTCCGCTTCAGTCTGTTCGAAATAAAGGAAATGAGTTGAGGCTCGAGGCGACCAGCTGAAAAATTTCCTCGTAAAACGTCACGAGACTTGAGGAAATTCAAGTACTATTTTTTTGCTTCCCAATTTATTTCTTTCAGTTATCTTTAATCATTTTCTCTTTGTCATGTCATATTGTATTTCAAAAAGAAGATTGGCCTCACTACAAAAACTAGATTATTTATCTCATTTTAAATTCATCAAATTACCCACGTGAAAAGAAAAGTTCTCTCAAATATTCTTCCATCTTTTTTTTCTCCCTCGAAGACTCATTCAGTTTTTTTGAAAGTTATAAAAATTATTAATAAACTTAAATTGAAAAACTATTCTACTGTTTCATTTTTTTATTTCTACGTTCCATTTGGGATATTATCAATTTTAGAAGTATTTAATGGAAATTATGTGATTTTAAAAAGTTTATGAAATTTTATTTAATTTTCTAATCGCTGAAATATTTTGTTTAATTTAACAAAAACATTTTTTTAATTCTCAATTTTTATATGCTATTAAATTAAAATTAATTCACATCACTTCAACTGAATTGCACTAAATTCCTGTGAATTAAACGTGAAATAAAGTGAATTAAAATTAAATGTAATTAAATCCAAAAAAACATTAAAATTAATTGTAGTTAATTCAGTGCGATTCAACTTAAATCAAAGTGATATCAGAATTTAGAGTGAATTCAAACGAAGTCAAAATGGATTTGGGGAAATAAAAAATACCCGCTTATAGTCAATTTATCGCGAAATCAAACAAAAAATTTTGTGAATTCAATGTTCATTCAACTAAATTTAAAGTAAATGAATCCAGTAAATTAAAATTAATATTTTTTTAAATGTTACTGAATTTACAAGAATTCGAATAAATTCAAGTTCATTATACAAAAAAATTGCAAAAGTGTGTTTAAATAAATGTATATTATTTAAAAACAACTTTACTGAATTTAACATAATTAAAAAAGAAATTAGATTAGAAAGAAATGAACCTCATTTTAAAAAAATCGAATTAATTCAAAGGAAATTCAAATCTATTTAAAAAATGTAATTAAATGAAAAAAAGTCCAATTAAATCAGACGAATTCGAATTAAATTAAAGCCAAAGAAAATATAACTAAATTGAGATGAATTCAAGACAATTTAATTTATTTTAATGTTAATTCGACTAAAATTAAAATCTCTTATTCGAATTAAGTCAAAAATAAAGTCTATTAAAGAAATTCAACTGGATCCAAACGAGTGCAATTAAATTCAAATTAAATTATATCCAAAGAAAATGTAACCAAATTAAATTAAAGACAAATTAAATTAGGCCCAAAAAATGTAACTAAATTGAGATGAATTCAGGTTAATTTAAATTATTTCAATATTAATTCTACTGAAATTAAAATCTCTTACTCGAATTAATTCAAAAGAGAAATAAAGTCTATTAAAAAAATTCAATTGAATCCAAACTAGTCCAATTAAATTAAAAGGCATTTAAATCCAAAGAAAATTGAACTAAATTCAAACAAATTGAAATGAATTTAAATTATTTTCCGTGAATTCATTACGATTCAGCTGAAATCAAAGTAAGCTATGAAATTCCAGATTCCAAACTTGCTGTAAATTCAATGTTAATTCAACTGAAATTCAAGTCTCTAAATCGAATTGATTAAAATTAGGCTCAAAGAAAATTAAACTGAATCTAAAATAATTTCAAACAATTCAAAGAAAATTCTAGTCTATTAAAAAATTCAATTGAATCCGAATAAGTTCAATTAAATTCAAGCGAATTTAAATTAAATTAAACCCAAAGAAGACGTAACTAAATTCAGATGAATTCCAGTCAATTTAATTTATTTCAAATTTGACTCAACTGAAATTAAAATTTCTGATTCGAATGAATCCAAAGGGAATTCAAGTCTTTAAAGGAATGCAATTGAATCTGAATGAAATTATATCAAAAGAAAAATGAACTAAATTCAAATGAATTAAAATTAAATAGCTAAATCCAAATAAATTCAAATTAAAGAATTAGATTCAAATAAATTAAAATGAATTTAAATTAATTGCCGTGAATTCGATACGATTCAGCTGAATTAAAAGCAATAGATGAAATTCTCGTGAATTCAAAATTGCTTTAAGTGACTTTAACGTAAAATAAAACAAAATTTTCCTGTGCATCCAATATTAATTCAACTGAAATTCAAGTCTCTAATTCGAATTGATTAAAATTAAGCACAAAGAAAATCGAACTGCATTTGAAAAAATTCAAAGGAAATTCAAGTCAATTAAAAAAATGCAAGTGAATGTAAATGAAATTATATCCAAAGAAAATTGAATTAAATTCAAATGGATTCAAATTAAATAACTAGATTCAAATAAATTCAAATGAATTAAAACTATTCGCCATGAATTCATTACGATACTGCTAAATTCAAATAGTTGAAATTCCAGTGAATTCAAACTAATTAAAAATGGATTAAAGTCAATTTAAGGTGAAATAAAACAAAATTTCCTATCGATTACATGTTAATTCAAATGAAATTCAAGTCTCTGATTCGAATTAATTAAAATTAGACTAATAGAAAATTAAACTGTATTTGAAAGAATTCGAAATAATTGAAAGGAAATTCAAGTCGATTAAAAAATGAAATTGAATCCAAATAAGTCGAATTGAATTTGAGCGGATATAAATGGGATTAAACCCAAAGAAGACGTAACTAAATTCAGATGAATTCCAGTCAATTTAATTTATTTTAATGTCCATTCAACTCACATTAAAATCTCGGATTCGAATGAATTCAAAGGGAATTCAAGTCTATTAAAAAAAATCAATTAAATCCTAACGTGTCCAATTTGATTCAAGTGAATTCAAATGAAATTGTATCTAAAAAAATTTAACTAAATTCAAATGCGTTTAAATTATCATGATTTTATTACTATTCAGCTAAATTCAAAGTAATATAGTATCTGATTCGAATGAACTCAAACTAACTTCAAAGAAAATTAAACTGAATTTAAAGTAATTCTAATTATTTCAAAGTGCTTTCAAGTCTCTTAAAAAATGCAATTGAATAAAAACAACTTAATTCAATTCAATGTAATTCTAGTGAAAAAAATCTCGTGAAAGACGTTCCTTTGGTAAGAATATTTGGAATTTAAACTCCTCTTCCCACAGGTAATAAGATACGTAAAAACTCTTCAACATGCAAATGGCCAATCTTCTTTTTTGAAATAGATATCATATTTACACAGCAAAACTTTTTGCTAGGGTCGTAAAATCTCTTGCAATATCGAAGACAGTGTTACCAACATAAATTCGCGATTAATTTGTGCATTTCTGTTGGCCACAGTGTAGTTTTTCCCCTATTTCAAAATACGTCGCTAGTATCGGATGCAAAACCTAAAAAAATGTTTGAAGCAAACAAGATCTTCCAAAAAGTAAGAAAAAAAAAGTTTCTAACAACATTAAAATTAATAACAGTAACTCCTGAATAAAACAATGTGGCCAAATAAAGGCCACTTTAAAGATTTAAACAATAAGCGAAGAACGTTGACCTGGAAGAAGGAATGGGTCGAAAGATTAGAAGATATTCAGTCGAGTTACGTTTTACATGACAAATGCTCAGCTCGTTGAAAAGTTCTCCAAGTTTCATCAGTGGATCTGCGAGAAAAGTTTTCAACGCTTGCCAGAGTTGGTGGTCACGAGTCACTAGTTTCTAGGCACTAGTCACTAGTCACTAGTCACTAGTCACTAGTATGTGAAGATTTTGCGCGAACGAACGCATTAGCTGGCAAGTCTTTATGGAGTTACGCCTGAGCTCGGAGTGGCTGTAGGGATTGCGGTTGATGAGGCAACGGAAGTGGTTAAGTTAGGAGGTGCATACGGACTTCCACAAAGTTGGTCTGCTATACGGCCACCCTCTCGGAGTCCACTCAAAAACGCCCCGTGCACTGTCGCCGGATAATTGCGTATCGTGTGTTCGCCTAAAAGATACAATTTTATTAGCACAATAAAGTAGAGGAAGGGCGAGAGAGAGGACTGTTCTCTGTGGCTAAAAAGCAGAACGACCCAGCTCAATTCTGAGAAGTCACCTGGATTCCATGGCGTCCTGTGGAAAAGGGATGACTTCTGAGAATCGAGGTGGGTCGTTCCGCCTTCAAACTACGTGATTGCTCGTAATACACTTATTACTTTATTGTTAGATTCATTTGATGTCTTTATACGATCTTGAGATCATATTAAATCTGCTGGGATTTATATTTTTAAGCAATTTATTTTTGTTTAGTTTTTGTATCTGAATACATTCCAATTTTGAGAATTTTAAGGATTTGTAATTTAAGGAATTCTGAATTAACTGTAACAAATGTAAAAATAGTCGTATTTTTTTATATAAATGTAATTTTTTTCTATTCTTTCGAGTATTAAATTTTTCTAAAAACATTATGTAAATATTTAAACAACTATTTGTTGTCTATTTTTAAAATTTCTGAAAATTGAGCCAGAGATATCCACTTTCTTTTCAAATTAGTATCCTATGCTACATTTTGTTGAATAATTACATAATTTTGATATCTTTTTTTAATGTTTAATAAATTTCTATTTGTTTGAGCAATATTTATTTGCTCAAGCAGTTTTTTTTCGATAAATAAAAAAATGAAATAAAATAGATTAAATAAAATTCTGTTTCTGACAGTCCGGTGCATAAAAAGAATACATTAACCACTTTTTAAATGTTTAAACAAATATAATTTTTTTTTAAATAATTACTTTCTCAAAAATAATTTTAAGATCGTCATTAATTGTACGTGTTCTCTATTATTTCATTTTCTATTACTAAAAAATAACTGTTTAAGCAGATACAAATTATTTAAAAAAAATAGTAATTTGGTAAAACTTACAAGAAATGTATAAAAATTATGTAATTAATTAACAAAAAGTAATTAATAAATAATTTTTTAAATAATTACACAATATTATTAGACAAATGTACTACCCAAAACAATGACAAAATATTGCATTCGGATCAGAAAATACAATTATTTTTTACATTTTTCGGGAATAAATAATTGTTTAAATAATTCACATTTTTCAAAGCAATTTGAAATAGTTTAAAAAGATATAGTAAATATTCTAATTGTCCATTAGTCATTATTTGTATGAAAAAGACGACGGAAATTGCTAAAAAGTAACAATAATACGTAAAAATAAGTTCAATTTTTCGAAAATTCAAAATTTTCCCATATTGATTAAATAGGATTTTGAAGTGCCCGGTGGCACGTGTATTCGAATATCAAACAAAAAAGTTACGTATTTTTTTCCTCCGGAAATGGAAACTTTTTAGGGGGTGTTTTTTTTCTGGGCATTTTTTCGAGGACTTTCTTAATTTTCTTTTAATTGCAATATAAAATATATAATAATGATTCTTTATTTGTAAAAGTAGCTTCATATTACTGTATCCTACTTTTTTGTTGAAAACTCGTAAGTATTCTATTTTTCGATAAAAATTTATTGTTTTTAGTTGAAAATTCAAGTATGTGGATGAAAATTAATGTATTTTTTTTAATTCAACCGTTTAAAATTCATCTTTTTTCAATAATTTTTTCCTTATTAAAGATTTATCATTTTTATTAATTTATTATTTTCTTTAGCTTGAAGTTAATTTTTTTAAGCTTAAAATGTAACTATTCCAGTTAAATATTCATCATTTTAGATCAAAATTCATTTATTAGCTAAATAATTATTTTTGATAGAAATTAATTTTCTATATTAAAAATTCAAATATAAAAGTTAAAGATTCATATTTTTGGTTCGAAATTCATGTATTACAGTTAAATATTCACAATTTTAGTTGAAAATTCATCTTTTTGTTGGAAACCAAACTACTTGGTTGACAGTTGAACAGTTTTGGTAAAAAAATCATCTTTTAGGTTTAACGCTTATCTATTTCAGTTGAAGATTCATTATTTTACTTTCAAATTTATCACTTTGGTTGAAAATTATTTATTTTCAATAAAAATTTATCTGTTCCCTTTTTGGTTAAAAAATAATATTTTTTAGTTAAAAATTTAAATATTTGGTTGAGGATTCATGTATTTGGTTGAAAAATCGTATTTTTGGGTAGAAAGTTAATTTATTTTTGTTGAAAATTCAACTATTTTATTAATAATTCATGTATTTTGTTGGAAAATCGTCTGTTTGGTTAAAAATTAATCTTCTTGTTTGAGAATTCAACATTTTAGTTCAAAGTTTCTCAGGCTGATTAAAAATTTGTTTCTGCTCTGTTGGATTTTTTTACAGAAAATATCACTGTTCCGTTTTGGGTTGAAAAATCACCTTTTTGGTAGAAAATTAATTAAGGAGAAAATGTAAAGAAAATTTAAAACTTAAAAAAAAATCGAAAAATAATTTGAAATTTGAAAACCTGATTCGTTCTAGAGTTAATGCAAAAAAACAGCAACTTCGAAATCATGGATGTCTTCTAGAACTTGCCTAAATTTTGGACTTAATTGTCGATGGTTTTGTCTTAATTTCGAAATTTTAACTTCGAAGTTTTTGCAAATTAAAAAAAAAAAAACAAGAATCTCACTATTATATTTGAACATGCTCTTTTTTCTGGATTTTTTAATTTCCAAAAGTTCATAGTTAAATTTGAATATGGGTAGTTAAAAAGGAATTTCACATTTTCATATATTTTCAATTAATTTCTTGACATTTTTATTTTTTTTAATTGAAAGCTTTTTAAATTTGTATACTCTTAAAGTTTAAACCGTTTGTAAAACTAAATTCTTGCAAATTCAAAAACAAGTTTTCTTTAATTATTTAATTTAAACTTCATCCCATTCCTTATTAAATTAAATAAATAAATGAATAAGTTTTTTATATTAATATTACAGATTTGGAAAATTTCCGACAGTTTAGAATATTATGAATTTAAAAATTCCCGAATAATAAAATATATGAATTAGAAAGTTCCCGAATTTAAGCAACTGGTTTTTTTACAAACATTAATCATTTATTAAACCTACAATAATCAAGTATTTTTATTTAAAAAATGTGTTTAATGCTTAAAGTTTTTGAAATTATTGTTTGAATTTTAAATAGCAATATGAGAAATAAATATCTTTCTGGATGACAGTTTTTTAAAATTATTGTTATATATTTTCAACTCTAGGAACGTAAAAAATTAATAATAATCTTTGTTTATAAAATATACGTTATTATTGTATTTTTAATAAATAAATAAAGTTCATAAAAACAAATTTTTTAATTATTTACATTCAGGAATCCCTTGCTAACTTTAATCCCGTCCCTAACCCGAAATTAAGACGGCTTAATGGTATAATAAAAAAAAATACATTCAGGAATTTTCTGGTTCTGATATTTTATGTTGGGAATGTTGTGTTATTTTTCGGGATTTTTCAATCGTCCCTTTTAAACTATTATGATTCGTAACCTTTATAATTTTTAATTCGCATTTATTTTAATATTGAAATCATTTCACAATATTTTATTGGCCCTCCAAACGGAAAGATTTTTAATTTATTTTTAATTTCAAGGTTTTGCATTTTAGAACTAGTATTTGAAAGAATGAAATTTCAAACAATAATAGCTGAATTCAATAATGCTTTAAATTTTTCAATAGAACCTTTAAATTATTTTAGAAACTAACAAATTTTCTAAAATGAAATTTAAAGCGATGAATTTAGGATGATGAATAAATAATCAAAATTTCGAAATAATTGAAAAATTAAATGTCGCTTCAGACACATTTTTAGTGAAGAGGGGAATAAAAAATAAAAAAATAAAATAAAAATAAAAACTTTCATTGACAAAGAAACTGGCCCGGTAGTACTAATAAAAAACTATATACTGGGTTTAATTTACGTTTTATTCTGTGTCTTTTGGAAAAATCAAGTAAAATATTATTAAAAGGGCAAATTAAGAGCAATTTGTGTGACTAACAAGGAGAACATGTTTCCTGGATTCTGAGAAGTCACCTGTTTTCAATGTAACACAATAGTTGCCACGTAATTTCTCAGAATCTATTAAGGATGTTCTGCCTTTTAGCCAAGCAATTGGTCTGATTGTTTAAAAACTTTTTTACATTTTATTCTCATATTTTTGCAGTTATCCAGCTGCTGGATACACCCAATAAAAAACCTTTTATAAACATTACTCAACTTTTCACAGCGTTTTTATTTTCTTTTTTATCCTCTCAGTTGTGCTTTATTCCTTTTACTATACTGACAGAATAAAGCACTCAAAAACTTTTTACGATTCTTTTCATATTTTCGGAATATAGAAACTGCACGTGGAGAAACATATGAGAAGCACACTATATACAAATTGGTTTTTCATAAAATGTTAATATTTGAATTTAAAATGATTAAATTACGAAGCTTTTTGATTTTAAAATTATATTAATTTAAAAAATAACTAAATTTTGTATTTGATATTACTTAATTTGCAAAGTCTTCAATTAGAAATTCTTCAACCATTAGGATTTTAAATTGAAAATTATTTTTAAATTTGTAATCCCTTAAATTCAAAAACATACTGTACAATTTTAAATATTTTGCTTTAAAATTATATGTAACGCAATTTTTGAATTGAAATATAAAATTAATTAAAATATAAAATAATAAAATTTTTTTAATTGATATAATATTTTAAGCAAAAAAAAAGTTAATAAAATCGTTGGATTTTTGTGAAAAAATACCATTTTTAGACAAAAAATACAAAAATAATGTAAGAAAAAATTGTTTTATTATTATTATATGATTTTTTAAGAAATACATTTTTCACAAATTTCACAAAATTGAAGAAAATTAAAAGTTAAATTAATTAGCTTCTATCCCACTAAGCACTATTGGTTCTTAAACAACTTTGATTTTCCTTGAGATTTAATAATAGTTGAAAAAATTATAATATTGGATTTAAAATTAAAAAAAAAAAGAAAATAAATCATCTTTATTCCTTCCCATTTAAGCATTTCATTCGCAGTAGGAAGAAGTTTAAATAAAAATATATTAAATTTTTGGGAATCAATTTTAAATCTTCATAATTGTACAACAAACTAAAATAAATAGTAGGTAAATAATTATTTTGAAATACATATATATGACGTTTTGTTAAATATTATCTTTAATTTTCTCAATCAGCCAATACGTTTTTTCACTTTTTTTACCTCCAATACTTGGCATAAAGAAAATGTCTTTAACATTTTTGACTTCTAATAAATAGTTTCAGTAAAAATAATTACATCGCTAAAATCTATTACAATTATAATTTTTGAATTTAAAAAAATGGATCCCTTAACCTTTTTATGTCATTATATGAAGAAGCCAAATATTATTTCAAGTATTATAAAAATTGTGTCAAC
The DNA here is from genome assembly GCA_010014905.2 of Druon quercuslanigerum. NCBI lineage: Eukaryota > Metazoa > Arthropoda > Insecta > Hymenoptera > Cynipidae > Druon > Druon quercuslanigerum. The sequence continues at coordinate 22,522 of JAAAKG020203047.1, forward strand.
CTCTACTTTTTAAATTTTTCAAACCTGGCAATTCAAAAATTTTAAATTTTACTTTTTGGTCAGCTTTTAGTTAAAAACTTTCAACATTAAATGACTTCAAAGTTGAAAACATAATATATCGAAGCATTAAAAACAATTTGGTTTTTAAATATAAAGTTCTTAAATCATCTAAAATTGTATCAATTGAAAATCATTATATGTTATAGTTTATTTTAGACCAATTTTCACATTTTAAGAATTATAATCTTGCCAGGGAGTTTTAAAACTTTTGAAAATTTTGAAATTTATTCTATAGGTGCAAAAATTGTATATAAATTATTTTTTTAAATGTTTAAACTAACAAATAAGCATACCAACTTTTAAATAATGAGAAACATTCCTTTTAAATACAAGAAATTATTCTTTAACAAAGATAAAATTACTTTTTTGGATTCGGCTAGATTAAAATTGATTTTCAGAAGTTGAAAATTTTGTTGCCTCGACCTTATTTGGTTTGAATTAGAGTAGAAAAACATGATTCTGTTTTGTTTACACACCATTTTTGTATTTGATAATATCAGTTTTAAAAATAAAAAAAGTGGCAAAATTCATGATAATTATAAGTAAACAAAAATGAATTTTAAAAGTATAAAATGATCTCGTGTTCTTCTGACTTAAACTAAATAAGTTTTAGGCGAAACATTTTTGAAAATTTTATAAATAAATGTTAATCTAGACGAATCCAAAAAAGTAATTTTGGGTGAACTTCCGATTAAGGTTTACCTCCAAAATCATTCAAACTGCGTATACCTATGTATTTTGATGCGCTGATTA
>JAAAKG020203058.1:0-23332 GCA_010014905.2 Druon quercuslanigerum
GAGGATGAATGCCATATATTAAAAATATGTGCATTTTCTTATTATGTACCATTGAGTACCATTGTAATTTTATCAATTTTCATCATTTTACATATTTTCAGACTTGCATGTATATATGTATATTTATTATATTGCTATAATATAATATATTCAAAATATCATCCTAGATACTTTTTTGAAGAAGAACGTTACTCATGTGATGAACATATTTATACAATTTGTAACACAAAACAACCATAAAACTTATCCAAAATAAGGTAACTATACCCTCATCACTTTTAAACGAAAGTTTTCTGAGGATGATTGCCATACATTAAAAATAAAGTATATTGTATTTTTATTATATTACTATAATATAATAATTTTAAGATGTCACCCTAAATACTTATTTAAAGAATAAGGTCACTAACGAGATGAACACATTTATATAATTTTAAATATACAATAACCACAAAACTTGTTAAAAATAAATTCACTATGACCAAAAGTTATCAGAGGATAAATGCAAAAATATGTGTATTTTCTTATTATGTACCATTGAGTACCTTCACATTTTTCTCATTATAATTATAACAATACCTCAATTTCTTTTTCAGTGAGAATATTATTTCTGATTAATGGTTTCTCAATCTTTTATGTTTTTTTTTTCTAATATAGTCTCTGAATATCATATTTTAGTTGTATTATTTTGTTAGGTTTTTATTATATTTCTTTAATGATCGTAATTCCATATTTATGGTTTCACTCGTTATTATATCATAATGATGAATATTTTTAATCGTTTTCATAATATTAAATAAAATAATAAATAAAAAACTACTTTTAATGAAATTCATAAAAAATGTATTTCCTTCGGAATCCAGTTTTGAACTTTGGTCAACGTGTGTCCTATTAAAAGTTGTCTGGGCCAGGATGAATTAGTGTCGCTCGTGAAAATTGAGCCCTTTACCGTTTTTTTATAGCAAGATTAAACACTAAAATTTTCATTCGCATTTTTGTCCTCTATCGACTCTCTCTCTCTCTCTCTCTGTCTCTCTTTTTCCCTCTTTATGTATCAAGTATTTGTTCTTGAAAATCTGACAATCTCTAAGAATTTTTCTTTTGGTTTAAGAATTCAGTTTTTTCGAGATTTTACCATAGTCTTTATGGATTTTACACGCTGCACATGAAAAATATTTTGTTTCTGTTCGTGCTCATTTCTAATCATTTTATGTTCAAATAATATATAAAATAGAATTTTTAAAGTGTTTTTTATTACAATAATCAGAATCAGTGACAGGGCTTTCTAGTGTGTGTTTCTAAAACAGCTTTCAAATAAACACAGGGAGTAACATATTTTTATACATAATTACTAATAAAAAGATGAAAGTAGCTTAAAATAAATTAAAACAAAATAATGAGCAAATAAAATTGTGCTGGATTTTGATATTAAAATCCTTTATCATGAGAGAAATCAAAAAAAAAAAAGAGGAAACTTATGGAGATGTTATTTATAGAGAGAGAAGGAGATAAAGCCATTTATTTGAAAAGGGATCTCTTAAGATACAGCAAAGTATGGGATAGAGTCATTAATTAGATAAAAGTAATTTACTGTTAAATTTTTAATTAAAAATGAATTATTTTTTGAACAATCATTTTCTCAATAAACATAGACTATATTGAAATTAATCATATTTCAGAGAATGTCCATTGAAATATTTTCTTTTTAGGCTACATCATCTTTTTGTATTATACCTTAGTTTATCCTATAAATTACTCCCTGATGAGGTCTAAATTGGCCTCGAAAGATGTTGGTCCCCAAGTAGTATAAAAAGGACGGAGAAAGAGAATAAATACAAAAAATAATAATCTCGACACCATGATCTCGATTAATGGAGGTAAAATTTTATTGCAAAATTTAACTGTTTTCAGTTTATGTTTCTTTAAAAAATTTGAATATTAAAAAAAAAAAAATTTCAATCTATAATAATGCTAGTGTTATAAAATTAGAATAGAAATAAGAAATAGCTTTGTTTAAAGTATTTCCCTTGGTAGTATAGCTGCAGCTTGCCCGATTTGGGGAACATATGGATCGTCGCGGTCACCTAATCGATTTTTCCTCGCTCTCGAAATCATTAACCACTATAACGAGGAATAGTGATTTATCGTAAATACAAGAATTCAGCTTTAGATTTTTTACAGCTATTTCCGGGAAGTGATTTCTTATGGTGTTGAAGATGAACAGAACTTTTCAAAAATTCGAGTCTCTGGTACGTCAACATAAGTATTCTCTTCAAAGTCGCGACGTAAACTGAGATTGATTTTTAACAGAGTGGAGAAGGTTCCTTGGAAATGCAGATTTTTGAAGAAAGTGAAGTGTTTGAGGAACCTTTTTTAAAAGCTTACCCATTACTGGGGGACCATTTCCTGACTTTCCCACATTCCGCTTATCATTTTTCATTTTTCAATTTTCACTTGTTTCATTTTTCTTTGGAAACTTATGCCACATGTTTATAAAGTGCGGTACCAATTTTAAAGTATTTTTGACCCCCGCCCCCCTGGCCACTATTTAAAAATCGTGTTTTGTCTAGCACTCAAAAAAAGTAATTTAAAAAATCAATCACTTAAGAAAGAAATAGAGGTTTACCTACACTTTTGAAACTTTCAGAAAAAAACAAATTTTTTTTTACTAAAAAAGCAGAATTTTCAGCTAAAAAAGATCAATATTAAATAACATGGAAAAGTTACTTTTTCAGTTTAAAAATTAATTTTAAACTGATAAATTTATATTTTGGGTTAAAAAATCTCCCGTTTTGTAGATAATTCATCCTTTTGGATAAAAATGCGAAAATTTTGTTAAAAATTAATGTATTTTGTTGAAAACTCCTATTTTTAATAGAAAATTAGTCTTCTTGCTGAAAAATTCAACTTTTTGGCTGAAACCGTTACTATTTGGTTAAAAATGCATATTTTTTAGCTGAAATTTTCAATAATTTGGTTAAAAGTTGATTGCATCTTTTATAAATGGAATAAAACAGCATGTAAGATACAGATAACCAATTTTCAAATTTTTAAATTTATTTTAAACAAAAAAATGTCCTTTCGACTAAAAAACATGGATTTTTAACAAAATACTTGAATTTTCAACCAAATAATTAAATTTTCAACAAAATAATTAAGTATAAAAAGATAGTTCATTTTTCAACATAAAGAGATAAATTACCATAAAAAATCATAGTTTATATTTCAATCAAAACAGATTTTTCAAATTGACATCATGAAAAATTATTTTTTTTAAAAAATAGTTCAAATTTCAACTAAAGAGATAATTTTTCAAACAACAATGATTTGTTAACAAAGTGATTCAACCAAATATTTCAAACAAAATAGTTGAATACTCAATTAAAGAATATATTTTAATCAAAAAGTTGAATTTTCATTAGTAAATAATATTTCTACTAAAACAGGTGAATTTATAAATAAAAAAAAAAGAATTTACAAAAAAATCGTTTTTGTATAATATGCAACAAATATAATATACACAATAGTATGAATTTTAAATAAAAAGAAAATTTTCTAGTATATAGCTTAATTTTCAAAAAAACATTTTTATTCCAGGAAGATACAAATTTTTTTGCTGAAAAATATAAACTTTTAAATAAAAGAGATAAATTTTCAGAAAAAATAGTTTTCATACAAAAAAGGATCTCAGTTGACTTATCAAAAACAAAATACGAATTTTATAAAAAAGTTTATGAAGTTGAATTTGCATCCCAAAAGGATGTTTTTAAAAATATTTTCAAACAAATAATAAATTTTTTAACTAAAAAAATAAACTTCAGAAGAAAGTTTGTGCAAATTTACAAAAATTACGTACATGAGTGAAGGACTCCCTCCCCCCTATTGTTACAAATCGTAAAAAATTCTCTTGACCCCCCACCCTTTATTTATTACGTTATTTAAGTACGCTCCCTTAATATATTAGATGTATTTTTTTAATGACTGATTATTTAATTTTTTTATAAATGATTATTATGCGTAAGATATAACAATATTTTTTATTTAATTTAGGTGATTTGTTATTGATTCAATAATTTTTTAATGTTCTGCCTTATTATGAGGGGTAATATATAAATTATGTAGATCGGCTTTATTACAATTTTATCATAATAGGTCAATTGATTTTATATTTCACTAAGGTAAGTTGTGATTGACTTTCCTGAATCATCAATTTTGTATATCGAAATTTCGAAATAAATAATTTTACTTGGTCATAAAATTTATTTCTGAATGTTTCTAAACATTATTGATAGTAGAGAACATTTATATTGTCAATGATTGTTTGATATTTAGAAATAATTTTGTGCTTACCATTTTTCTTCAAGGCAAAAGACGAATATTCTATAGAAAAATTGAATTTTCAAACAAAAATATGACTTTTGAGTGACAAATTTATTTTAAAAATTAATTTTAAACTATGAAAAGGCTTTTCGTGTAAATAGTAAAATTTACAACCAAAATTCGTTTTTTAAATAAGAATTCATTTGGTATAAAATTCGTCTTGTTTGCGTCAAAATTAAATTTCTCCCTAACAATCATATTTTTGTATTAAAATGCAAAAATTTTGTTAAAAATTAATGTATTTTGTTGAAAACTTCTATTTAATATTTTTTACCTGAAATCTTCAATAATTTATATATAATAATTAAAAATATAATAATTTGGTTAAAAATTAATTAAATCTTTCATAAATAGAATAAAACAGTATGTAAGAACAAAAAATGCTCTTACGCCTAAAAGTATGGTTTTTTAACAAAATGCTTGAATTTTCAACAAAATAAATAAATTTAAAAAAATAGTTTATTTTTCAACCTAAAGAGATAATTTACCATACATAAGTGTCACAGTTTATATTTCAAATAAGAAAGATTTTTCAAATAAACATTATAAAAAATTATTTTTTTTAACAAAGTAGTTAAAACTTCAACCAAAGAGACGAATTTTCCACTGAAAATATAAATTTTTAAACAACAATGATTTGTTAACAAAGTGATTCAACCAAATCTTTAAGATAAAATATAGTTGAATACTCAATCAAAGAATAATTTTTAATCAAAAAGTTGAATTATCATTGATAAATAATATTTCTACTAAAAAGAGGTGAATTTATAAATGAAAAAATTATTTTAAAAAACATAAAAAAGGGGTTTAGGAAATAAAGATTTTTTACTCTAGAAAGAAATAGAGGTTTACCTAAATTTTTGAAACTTCAAGACAAAAGACGAGTTTTCTATAGAAAAATTGTATTTTCAAACCAAAATATGACTTTTCAGTGACAAATTAATTTTACACCATTTTTTTAAACTAAAAAAGCAGAATTTTCAGATAAAAAATATCAATATTTAAAAAATGGAAAAGCTACATTTTCAGTTAAAAAATTAATTTTAAATCAAATAAGGCTTTTTTGTGTAAATAGTTAAATTTACAACCGAAGTTCGTTTTTTTTAATAAAAATTTATTTGGTTAAAAATTTGTCTTGTTTGGGTCAAAATTAACTTTCTTTCTAACAATCATATTTTTTTAAATAAAAATTTAATCTTCTGGTAGAAAATTACCTTTTTCGGTTAAAAAATTATATTTCGGCGTAAAAAATCTCCCGTTTTGTAGATAATTTATCCTTTTAGATTCAAATGAAAAAAATTTGTTAAAAATTAATGTATTTTGTTGAAAACTCCTATTTCATATTTTTTACCTAAAAATTCTAATAATTTGGTTAAAAGTTGATTTAATCTTTCATGAGCAGAATCAAACAGTATGTAAGATACTGCCAGATTAACCATTTACAAATTTATTCATTTTTAAACAAAAAATTTTTTTATTTAAATAAAAAAATGCCTTTTGGTCTAAAAACATGGCTTTTTAAGAAAATACTTGAATTTTTAACAAAATAATTAAATTAACATAAGAATAGTTTATTTTTCAACCTAAAGATCTAAATTACCATAAAAAAGTGTCATAGTTTATATTTCAATCAAGAAAGATTTTTTAAATGAACATCATAGAAAGATTATTTTTTTAACAAAATAATAAAAAATTTAACCAAAGACGTGAATTTTTAACTAAAAATATAAATTTTCAAACAACAATGATTTGTTAACAAAGTGATTTAACCAAATCTTTTAAACAAAATAGTTGAATACTCAATCAAAGAATAGTTTTTAATTAAAAAGTGGAGTTTTTATTAATAAATAATATTTCTACTAAAACAGATTGATTTATACATAACAAAAATTATTTTAAGACATAAAAAACGGGTGATTTTTCACGAACATAGGGTAATATTAAAGAAATAAATTCTTTAAAATAAAATTAATTTAAATAATATACAGGATAATTTAGAAAAAAAGAACAAAACAAATCTTTAAGAAGAAATTTAATTGTTAGACCAAAGAGGTGTATTTTGAAAAAATCCAGTTTTATAAAACTATTTCAAATTTAAAAAAATTAATTGCATTTTAAACTAAAAAGATGAACTTTTAACCAAAAAGTTAAATTCTATACCAAAAGGATGAGGTGAATTTTGAATTTTTTTTTCTAAAACCATGTCAAGTTTTAAAAAAAGTTCTGGAAAGAAGTTTAATTTTCTTCCAAAAAAAACCGAATTTAAAAAAAATACATCAATATTCAATTGTTTATCAAAAATATTATTTTATCAACAAAATAGTTATTTTCTAACAAAGAAGTTATTTTTTAACAATAAGTTAATTTTCTACCAAAATGTGAAATCTTGATAAAAGTAGTTTACTTTTTAGACAAATATATAAATTTAAACCAAAAATAGAATTTTTATAAAAAAGTGCATTTTTCCTCCGAGTAAATTAATTTTTCTAGTATTATGTTCAATTTTTCAATAGATGAATTTTCAACCAAAAAGTATAATTTTCCAATAAAAATATCAATCTTCGATAAAAATGAAAAATTTTAAACAAAATTGAAATAATTAAATTGTTAGTTTGAAAAAAAATAATTTTTAAACAAACAAAGAAAAAAAAACGAATTTTCAACAAAATAATTTCATTTTCAATGAAAAAGATTATTTTGCAACCGAAAAGATTAATTTTTTTTATCGTAAAACACGAAACTGTTACAAAATTAATTTATTTTCAAATAGAAAAGATAATTTTAATTGAAAATTCATTTGTTAAGCATAGCAAAAATAGTTTGCAACAAAAGAGATGGGTTTTTAACTAAAATTTTGAATTTTAAAAAAATTAATTTTTGTCAATAGGTCTAAGCCCAAACGATGATTTTTGAACCCATTAAATGATTAATTTTTATAAATGAAATGTTAATTTTTCAACCAAGGAGTTAATTATTAAAGAGATATGAATTTTTAACAAATAAGTTTAAAAAATTGAACAATCAAAAATGTCTAAAAATTGCATTCGACCAAAAATCTTAAATTTTGTTACGAGTTTTCAATTTTAAATATCTGAAAATAAAGATCTTTTAAATATAAAACATCCAAATTTCGCAATTTTTTATAATTTGTTTAGGAAAGTTATTATTTTATATTTATATTATTTTATTGAAAATTCGTATTATCAGCTCAAAAATCTAAGAATTTAGTAGAAAATTCTATTATTTATTTAAAAGTTGAACTATTTGATGAAAAATTTATTTTTCTGGTTCACATGTTTTTGTTAATTAAAAATTATTTTTTAAACTAAAAATTTAACCATCCAATGTTTGGTTGAAAATGGACATTTTTTTAGTTGAAAATTGAACTATTTGGTTCAAAATTCATGTATTTTTTTTAGAAATTCATTCTTCTGATAGAATATTAGTCCTTTCGGTTAAAAATTTAACTATTTAGTAAAGATTTTATGCATTTCGTGGAACTTTCTTTTTCTAAAAAATAATTTCTTGTGTCAAATATTGCAAATATTAACTGTTTCATTTTTTTTAGGGTTCATCTTTTCTGGTTAAAAACTCAATTAATTGGTTGAGAGTCCAATCAAATATAATCTTTTGTCATTTTTAAATAAAACCTATAAAAGTTCAATAAAAAAAATGTATTCTGCAAAGATACCCAGTGACCCAGTGTAAAAACTCTCCGTAAGTTTTGACACCAGGTTCAATATTTCAGAAAACAACGTTACACAATTTATGCATTGCCGCCAAGCCCCCAATGATGATGATAATGCGAACGTGGGACACTAGAAATTGTAATCAGCATAAATACGACATGCATGCAGGCAATCGAAATTAGTTCACGAAACGAGGCGTTTGTAGGTAACCAATCGCGTAGCGTTAACGACCGAAACATACTACAGATGTGTGGTAATTTACAGATGTGTGGTAATTTACAATGATTATTGGCGGCTACCCATCACCTAGTTCCCAATGTTCCCATGGCTTTGGATTACGGGAAACCGGCACGCGGACTTTGATCGGGAGTTTCCCGATTTGTGTGGAACCTGATACCTATACCCATGCGAAGGGTCGTGAAATCAAGATATATGGTGCGAGAGTTGGGGTGGCCGACGTGCCACATTTCTCTATCTCTCTCTCTCTCTCTCGCTCTTTTTCTCCCCTCTCTTACTGCTACACTCTACGTCTCTATACCGCACACTCACACATACTACCGCACGGCCACGGATCCTACCAACCATCCCCTCACTCACACCCCCACGCCTCATAGCATGGCTAATAAATATCGGTTGGCATACTCCTGCACCCAAAAGATCCCGTGGAAAGGGTCTGGAGAAACACGGCACGTGCGCACCATCCCAGATGACACCGTTTTTATTGGCACTGATGCTCGTCCGTGCTTAAGGGCAATCATGGCTATTGCTTATCCACTACGGATTCGCCGCACTTTGCAGAATTTGCGTTATATAGTAGGAAACTTTGAGGGTGGGTCGTGGGCACGAATTTTGGGAGATTTCGGATGATTCAACGATGATCCGGCGATTAGGAGTGCAGGTCTTTGGGGATTGTGCACTCGAGTGCAAAATTGAAATTGTTGTGGTCACTCGGTGATTCATTAGCCAACTGGCTTGAAATTATTTCCCCTAAACTGATCATGTGAAAACTGGAGATATGTGGTTTAATTTAGAGGAAGATAAAAATTACGTTTGATTTATAATCTGACTGTAAAATATCCATTTGGGACACTGACAATTTTTCAAAACTTAACGAGAAATCAGCCGTAGCGAAACAGGCAATCAACCCCCCCCCCCCATATTTTTTGCCTGAGTGAACTTATTTTTTTATCAATGGAAAATAGAGAAAAAATATTTTTAAAATTAATATATTCATTATATCTGACTTGCAGTCACATTAAGCTCAATAAGTTTTTTTTTTTCATTGTAAGTTGTATGAATTTGTCCATTGCTTCCTAAAACTGACATAAACTAGCCTTTTTCTTGCATCTAACTGGAAAAAATGATGTGCCGACTCAGGATCAGGTGGTGCCGACTTAGGACTACCATTTTGAGAATTATTAAAAATTGACTTCTTCACTTTGCGCTGCATTGTATCCGCAAACACAAACATGTTAAAGCTCTATTTAACCCTGTTTACCCTCTGTTTTTGACAAACACTTGTGTTATGCCGACTTAGGATCACTCTAATTAATAGTATCATTTTTTAAGAATAAAATTCACCTGATTACTTTCCATGTAATTTCATAATATATCTTCTAATAGGCTAGAGTGATCTTAAGTCAGCACAGTACAAGTTTTTGTCGAAAACAGAGCGTAAACAGGGTGTAATAGAGCTCTGATGTGTTCGTTTTTTCGGACGTAATGCAGATCAAAGTGAAGAAGTCGAGTTTTTCTATTTCTCAAAATGGTAGTCCTAAGTCGGCACCCCCTCATCCTGAGTCGGCACATCATTTTTTTCGCTCAAATGCAAGGAAAAAGGTAGATTATGTCAGTTTTAGGAAGAAATTGACAAATTCATACAATTTGCAATGAAAAAAAATATGTTGAATATTGTCGAAAATAGAATCAACGAAAAGTCAACAGAAAATAAAAGAAACGTGCATCAGAGAAAAGAAGCATGCAATACAAATAAAAACAAAATAAAAAATAAAAAACAAGAGACTCGCGACATGGAATTGAAACACAACAAAATAAAAAAAAACACAAAATTGGTCCTAAACTGATATTTAAAAAACTGAAGATATGTGTTTTAATTAGGGGAAGACAAAAAAAATACGTTTGATTTATAATTATTATTTGAAAGATTGCAAAATATTATTTATAATATTCTTTAAATTTATTCTTTTATCATCTCTGACTTGCAGTAACACAAAGTTGTTCACCATGCATTTAAATAATTTAAAATTGAACAAATTGTAGAGTGACAAAACTTTGATGGCTTACAATATTAAAAATTCCTTAAATGTAACCGATGAAAATAAGCCTGAATTTTTTTATGCAGAAGTCTCATTTTTTAATAATAAAAAACTCACATAATGCCTTTGAGTGTTATTTGCTACTGCATGCTATAATAGGCTTGAGTGGTCCTAAGTCGGCACTGTCAGATTTTTTGTGGAAAACAGAAGTTAAACAGGATTTAATGGCTCTTCAATATCTTTGGCCAGGTACCACGATCTATTATCTACAATTCAAGGAAAAGATTTTTTAAAAACTATTTACAATGAAAAAACATGTAAATATTATCGAAAAAAGAATAAGTTAAAATTCAATGAGAAAACGCAGAAAATAAAAGGACGTGTACCAGAGACCAACATCATGAAATCAAAACACAACCAAAATAAAAATCAAAAACAGGAGACAGGTGACATGGAATTAAAACACAAAAAAATAAAATAACACTTTATCCTCCTAAACTGATCATGTGAACACTAAAGATATGTGTTTTGATTTAGATAAAGATTGAAATTACACTTGATTTATAATCTAACTGTGAAATATCCATTTTGGACACTGAAAATTTTCCAAAACTTAACAAAAAATTAGGCGCGTATCTACATCGTCCTATGTCGGCACAATAAACGTTTTTATCGAAAAAAGAGGGTCAATCGAGTTTAATAGCGCTTTAATGACTTCTCTCAGGTACCAAGATTTTTGATATAAAATTCTATATCGTTCAAAACATTGTATAGTAATTTTTGCGGTCGCAATGGAGGGATAATTGAAGAATTCAATTTTTGCTATTTTTAAAAATTGTAGTCCTAAGTCGGCACCCCCTGATCCTGAGTCGGCACACTATTTTTTTCGCTCAAATACAAGGGAAAGGGCACAGAATTATAAGTTTTGGGAGGAAATTAATAAATTTAAATAATTTGCAATGAAAAAAAAACATGTAGAATATTGTCAAATATAGAATCAGTGAAAAGTCAATGAGAAAATAGAAAAAAAAAACGCAGGGGCACCTGACAACAAGAGACAAGTGACAGAATTGAAACACAACAAAATAAAATAACACATAATAATGTAATTTTGTCTTTTGTTTAGTTAAAAAATCCATGTTTGGTTAAAGGTTAAATAAGTTTGATTAAAATTAATTTTTTTCGTTGAAGCTTTATCATTTCAGAAATCAATTTTCAATATTTTCATCAATCATCAAAAATATTCTTCTTGTTTTTCTTTTATATTATTTCTGATAAAAGATACTATGAAATTCTAAAATTTTCTATTATTAATAATTTTATATTTTAATTTAAAAAATTGCGTGGGACTAGTTTTCATAACTGAAAATTTAACGATTTAATTTTGGCTTAAAAATTGATCTCTTTTAATTAAAAATTCATTTATTTAGATTAAATCCTAAATGCAAACAAGTCTTGTAATTCTCGATAATAATCTAGGAAAAAGTGTTGTGTATTTACTATACAAAATTTAAGTAAGAAGCCAAATTTAGTCGACGACGAATTGTAGAAAAGTTGTGAATATTTTTAATCAGGTTCGAAAGAATTTGTATAAGTTCTCAAAGTGAAAAATATCACTTGGGGCACTACCAATTTTTGGTCCGGCACTGGTCGTTTCTCACAAGCGGTGAGAATTTAGCTGATTAGTATATAAGGACCATTTCGACTGATTTATCCAGTGTGCTGTCTGTTTTGGAAATTATATTCGCTGCCTCTTCACTTTTTCCTAGACTGTTTTGGAAATTTTAGAGTGTTTAAAATATTTTTGCTCAATCCACATTTTCTAGACAGTTTAGGACTTTATGTGGTTCTTTCTTGTACTTAGTATTGAAATATCTTGTAAATATTCAAAGAAGGAGGATTTCATTTTATATAATATTTTGGTACCCGTCCAAGATTGTTTAGGCCCTATTACTGCTTACAGGAACGTAGTTGTAAGGTTTTCTCACAAGAAAATACGTGCGCAGTATGGATGGTTTTGGTCGCATGGATGATTTTCGTTTAGTAGAATATACAAAAAAGGAACGTAGTTCCTACTGCGCATGGTCGAGGCTCTTAAGTGGAATAATATCTGTAGTGGGAGTGCAGTGCCTACTGCGAATGCGGTCGCATGGACTATTCTCATTTAGTAGAATATACAAAGTGGAAGCGTAGTAACTACTGCGCATGGTTGATTCTCGTTTAGTAGAATACTACAGGAAGCGGGAAAGTATTGACTACTGCACACGTGGTCGCATGGGCGATTTTCGTTTAGTGGAATATATAAAGCGAGCGGGAACGTTGTGACTACTGTGAATTGACGATTTTTGTTTAATAGAATAATGTACGATGCGGGAACCTTCTGCGCATGGGGTCGCAAGGGCGATTCTCGTTATATAAAATATACAAAACCGGGACGTAGTGCCTACTGCGCATTGGGTCGCATGGGCGATTCTCGTTTATTAAAATGCACGAAGAGGGAACATAGGGCCTACTGCGCATGGGGTCGCATGGGCGATTCTCGTTTATTAAAAAACATGAAGTGGGAACATAGGGCCTACTGCGCATGGGGTCGCATGGACTATTCTCATTTAGTAGAATATACAAAGTGGGAGCGTAGTAACTACTGCGCATGGTTGATTCTCGTTTAGTAGAATACTACAGGAAGCGGGAAAGTATTGACTACTGCACACGTGGTCGCATGGGCGATTTTCGTTTAGTGGAATATATAAAGCGAGCGGGAACATTGTGACTACTGTGAATTGACGATTTTTGTTTAATAGAATAATGTACGATGCGGGAACCTTCTGCGCATGGGGTCTCAAGGGCGATTCTCGTTATATAAAATATACGAAACCGGAACGTAGTGCCTACTGCGCATAGAGTCGCATGGGCGATTCTCGTTTATTAAAAAACATGAAGTGGGAACATAGGGCCTACTGCATGGGGTCGCATGGGCGATTCTCGTTTATTAAAATACACGAAGCGGGAACATAGGGCCTACTGTGCATGTGGTCGCATGGGCGATTCTCGTTTAGTAGAATATAAAAAGCAATTAATTAATCAACAGATGGGTCCCACGATACGGCGCGTGACGGCTCTGATTTGTGGTTTAAAATTTTTAAACGATTTGGCTACTTGCCTATAATTTCCGATGCCGGCCTAGTTTCGAAAGTGCCTCGCGTGATTTCATGCCTACTGTTTATTTTCTTAACGGACGAAATAATGAGCCATAGCCGCGAACTTCAAATTAGTTCTGTATACAATTAAATTTTTTTCAATATACGGTCATTGCACAAATGACCATTATTACACTGTCATTCTTCTCAAGTATTCTGGCGTTGAATGGGCAAGAAATTTGATAAAAGAAATGCAAAGTACCATTTCTTGAAAATCGTTTGTCGGTGACCCGTCAGATTATATTGGAAGTTGGTGATGTTGAATTGTAAGAGACTCTCTTTAGTGGCACACGTGTCTGGTGTCTGCGGTTGGAATTCTTACCCTTTTTTTATTTTTGTCGGTTAGTCTTAAAAGAAAGTTGGCTCTCATTTTCATCCCGATACGACAGTTGTCATGCGAGCTGCCAGTTGCCGAATGATAAGCTGTCAGGCCCCTTCGAATGGGCCTCAGGCCCCGATGCATTTACGCCTTTTTTCCAACCCATTAAGGCCCTCTGCTCTATTGTCGGACACGTTCGCCTCAGGCATTAGGGCTCACGCTTTTGACTTTAATGGAGTCTATTTCCGTTTTTAGAAGCATAATGGGGCTTAGAAGTATACTATTATTTAAAAATATAGGGCTATTTAGAAATATAATTTTTCTGAAGTAATAGTGTTATTTTGAATCACTAGATCATTGTGCGCTCTAAGCGCGCACTAATAACCCTTTCTCTAGAAAAAAACTAGCTTTATATTCCAATATTTTGCTATGTATTTTACATAAAATCTTACATGATTTGAAAACTATTTGATTCAATTTTTAAAATTTTTGCTAATAGTTAATAGAGACAGAAAAACCTTTTTTCCTTTATAATTCAACTATTTATAGTTAAACAGGTGGAAGTTAAACTAATTTTTAAAAAATTTATTTTTTGTTGCTGATGATTCGTAATTTAAGCCAAAAAATCTTTTTTTTTTGTTGTTGTCCAAAATTCCAAAAATTTGCTGGAAAAATTCTGTATTTTGTTGAAACTTTGTCTTTTGTGGTAGAAAGTTAATCTTGTTGATGACTAATTTAAATTATTAGTTAAAAATTCAAGTCTTTTGTTAAAAATCAATACTTGTTGGTAGAAAAATATTCTTTTTGGTTCAAAATTAATATTTTTTCAATTATAAATAAGTTTTTTTGATTGAAAATTAATTTTTTAAACTGAAAATTTCAATTGTTCATGTTTGGTGAACAACAATCTTCTTCAGTTGAAAATTTAACTATTTGATAGCTAGATACAAAATAAATTTCTTTGGTCAAAATTAGTTTATTTTATCCAAAAATAATTTTTTAAATAAAAAATTAAAATATTTTTTTTCTTAATTTTGTTTGATATTCATTAAATTTTTTGGGTTGAAAGTTGCACTATTTTGTTGAAAAAAAATTTTATTTGCTTAAAAACTTATACTAAAAATTAAAGTATTTTATTGCTTTTTGAAATTTTATATTTTTGGGCAGAAAATCAACCTCTTAGATTAAAAATTCATGTATTTTTTAAAAATTATTCTTTTTTAGTAGAAATTTAATTTTTTTGAATTTAAATTCTTTGTTTCAAAATTAGTTTCTTTCCTAAAAATTAAATTTTTTTACGGAAATTTGAAGTGTTTCATTTTTCGTCGAATTTCTCCTTTAGCTAATTTTGAAAATTAAAATTCAACTATTTCGTTAAAAATTTATTTTATTCTGTAAAAGACGCATTTCTCCTAATTAAAATTAAACTATTATTTTTTTAGCAAATTTTTGTTTTTTTAGTTTAAAATTCATCTTTTTTTGTTAAAAAACTGTCCTTTTTTGCACAAAATTAATCTTCTGGTTTAAAAATTTAATTATTTCCTTATCAATTTATTTTTGTGATTGCAGATGCATCATTTTAGTTCAAAACTCATTTTCAAAAACGTAACTTTCTGTTTTTATGATAAAATTTATATTTTTCCTTATAAAACATGCGTATTGGTTTAAAAATCATTATTTTTAGTCAAAAATTCAATTATTGTAAAAAATAGAAATTTTGTCTTTTTTTTTTAATTTAACAGTTTTTAAAATTCAAAATTAAAATATTTTTGGGTAGAAATATTAACTATTAAACTGTTTTAAACTAAAAACCATTAATTATTAACCACTTGTATTTTTGACCAAAAAGTGTGGAATATTTTTCAAAAGAAATTAATTTTCTTCAAAAAAGTTTGATTTTTTAAACCAAAAATTTGAATTTGTCATAAAAAACGTTAATTTTTAACAGAATAATTGACTTTTCCAACAAATACTTTTTTTCTATCAAGAAGATTAATTTTCTAAAAAAAAATTTTAAACTATGAATTTTGAACCAGAAATGAAATGTCTAAATTATCAAGAAAAAAATCAGTTTACAATTAAAAAATACCAATTTTCAACAAAATACTTCACTTTTTGACGGGAAATATGAATTTGCAAGAAAAAATAGCGCATATCTCAACCAAAATTTTTTTAGCTAAATAGTAGAATTTTCAACAAATCAAAATTAATTTTAAACTAAAAATCAAATAGCCAAATAATTAGATGAAAAAATGAATGACATCTAAAAAAATTAATTTTTGGGAAAATAGTTCAACTTTTAACCATAGAGATAAATTTTCAATTTAAATTATGAATTTTGTACAAAAATTTAATAGTTGATAATTAAATTAAAAAATAATAATTTCAAATCAAAAAGATTTGAATTTATCCAAAAAGATATATTTCCAGCAAAATAATTGAATCCTCAACCAGGAATACTTTTAATTTTAAGCCAAAAATTTGCAATTTTTATTGAAAAAAAGATTAAATTTCCACCAAAAGAAATTATTTTTTCAACCATAACGATGAATTTTTAACCAAAGCAGATTTTTCAGTCCAGAATTGAAAAAATGTAGGTAAATTATAATTTCAGGAAAAAATTATGTTCAACAAAAAATAATAATTTGCAATTATTTCTTCTGTTTTAATATTCTTTATAGTGACATTAATACAATGTTACTATTTTTCTTGAAAAAATTCAAAAGGATTTTAAAAAATTTCTAAAATATCTTAAAAGTATCTTAAAAAACTTCTGAGGAATTTTAGTTTTTAATTTACAGAATTTTACAAAATTTTAGGAGAAATTTGAGTAGTTCAAAAGAAATGTAAGGCTTTTTGAGAATTCGAAATTTTGTTGATTATTTTACAAACTTTTTTAATTCTTACGAAATTTTTAAATATTTTTAATCTCTTTGAAATTAAAAAAACAATTAAACACCCTTTTAGCTGACTCGAATTAGTCATGAAATTGTTTTTAAATTTTCGGGATTCATTTTTTACAATTTTGGAAATATTTTATAATACACTATAATTTAGTATTTTGCGATTGAAAAATAATCAATTTTTTCAAGAATAATTTTATGCAAATTATATTTAAAATTTTTAAAAAGTTTCCATATGTTCAAACTATTAATAATTCATTTTCTAAAATGAAGATTTTTAAATTTTGAAAATTTACAATAAAAAAATTTAACTTTTAAGTTTTACAAATTTGATCATCAGCGCCATGAAAAATATGACAATTCAAGAATTTTTATTTATAAATTTTTAAACTTAAATAATTCTAAACTGCAAACCTTAAAAATTGACGAATGTTTAATTGTATTAAATCTTCAAATTATAGAATTTTAAACTGAAAAACTTTAAAGTAGAAGATTTTTATTTTTAAAGAATTGGCGATTTAAATTAATGCAAGTTTAAAATTTTATAGTTACTAATTCTGTAATTTCGATGTTTTGCATCCAAAATTGTGAAAATTTTTATTTAGTTATTTTTAAAAAATGGAAAGAATTTTTATTTTTGAAAATTTACAATTAAACACTATGAAGGTTTTAAGTATTGCAATTAAAAATTGTATCACTTTAATTACTTACGTTAAAAATATCTTTAAATTAAAATAATTAATTTAATTTAAAACTTAATTTGGAATATTCAAAACTAAAAACTCGATTTTTAATCTTCAAAGTTTGCCCGATTAAAAAATTTTTATTCATACTATATTAAAACTTAAGAGTTTTCAAAATTAATTATATTTTATAGTACTTCAAACTGAAGCATATATTTTAATTTGATAATCAGGTAATTTAGTTATAATACATAAGCTAGTTGATTAAAAAAAATAAGATATTAAAAAGAACTATATTCAGGTCTTCTTTTTAATTAAATAAAAAACGTTATAAAATGTGTCGTAAATTTCGTGTCCGAAGTTTTTATAATTTAATGGGATCCATCAAAGTATAAAGAGAGATTATGATTTAAAATTTTCAAAGTGGCCCCTGTATATCTTCGAGAGTTTTTTTCTTTATTAGAAGCAATTTCCTTTTAACTCGGTACGAACTTTCCCAGCTAGCGTTTATCGCAGCGCAGCTTCCCTCATTACATGTTTACTCGAACAGCACCCTCTTGAGTTTGGAGTGGATTTGTGTGTGTGAGAATGAGTTTGTGTATGTAAAATATTGCGGGTGTCTTTTCCAGTAAAGTGGAGCAAAGTGGAGTCAAGTGTCGTTCGTTTCCCAGCGACCCTCTGGCACCCTCGTAACTCAAATACGCTATTTCTCCTTTCGCCTTTCTCCTTTCTGCAATCTACTTATTCTACTCGACTCTGCCACGCTTTTCAATCCTGGATTAGCCTGGGATCAAGTCAAAATCAACAGCTGGGCGACAAATTCGAATTCATTGGGGTCCAAATGTCAACGAGACTTTACAATCACAAGCAATCGAAATTTTATTTCGATTGTAATTTAATTTACATTTTTATTGACGATATAACTTTAAAATACACTTTACAAAACAGGGTAATTGGTTCAATTATTGGCTATTAAGGAATTTGTTCAGTTTAACAATTATTAAAAAAAAAGTTAAATTATGCCTCCTACTCTTTCTGCTCCTGCTCATTCTCCTCATCATCCTCTTCCTCATCCTCTACCTCCTCCTCCTCATCCTTTACCTCCTCCTCCTCATCCTTCTCCATATCCTTCTTCTCATCCTTCTCCTCCTCATCCTCCTCTTCATCCTCCTTATCAACCTCCTCCTCCTCCTCCTCCTAGCTTTCCAAATGCGACGTCTGTGCTTCATTCGGCACTATTATTTAGTAGTTTTATTTATACCCATTCGTTAACAAGAGAGTAAATAAAATAAAGGTGGTTTTTCTGAAAGTATTTAAAGTAAATTTCCCCCAAAAATCAATTATTAGTCGACAATTTTTCTTTTAATTTATATTTTAATAAGGATCTTGTAAGATTTATGTGGGTTAAATAACTTTTGGTGCAAAAGAATACATTGTTTAAGAAAATTCAAAAAATATATTTTTAGGGATAATTTTTTATTAGCTTCAAAAATTTGTTTATCCAGAACACAGCTAAAGAGGTGTCGTTCTTTTGTTAGCAGAAACTTTTGAAAACGTGGAAAGAATAAAAATGGTAGGGTTTTCCAGGAAATATTTTTTCATGTGTTCCAAATTTAATTTTAATTGACGATATAACTTTAAAATACACTTTACAAAACAGGATAATTGGTTCAATGATTGGCTATTAAGGAATTTCTTCAAATTTCTTCTGTTAAAAAACAGATGGACACTAAATTTTGTAAAGGTTCGAATTATCAAAGTAAGTTAAGCCTCCTACTCCTTCTGCTCCTGCTTCTCCTCCTTTCCCTCCTCCTCCTATTACTACTTCTTATACTTCTCATTCACCTCCTCCTCATTCTCCTCATCCTGCTGCTTCTTCTCATACTCCTTCTCCTCATCATCATCATTGTCCTCCTCCTCGTCCTCCTCCTCCTAGCTTTCCAAATACGATGTAGAATTGTCTGTGCCTCATTCTACACTATTATTTAGTAGTTTTATCTGAAGGTATTCGTTCACAAGAGAGTAAATCAAATAGTGGTGTTTTTTCTGATCATATTTAAAGGAAATTTTCCCCAACAACTTACATCAACAATTTCTACAAAAAATAAAGTAAATTTACTCAAAAAATCAATTATTTTTGCCAATTTATCTTTTAGTTTGTACTTTAATAAGGATTTTGTAAAATATATGTGGGTTAAATAACTTTTGAGCAATAATAATCGTTTACGAAAACAATTCAAAAATTATATTTTTAGGAAAAAAATTCTATCAGCTTCAAAAACTGTTTAACACAGACAAAGCTGATGAGGTATCGTTTTTTTGTTAGTAGAAACTTTGGAAAAACGTGAGATGAATAAAAATGGTAGAGTTTTCCAGGAAATATTTTTTCATATGTTCCAAATTATAAGAAAAAATGAATAAAGATTTTTTGGAAATCCCCTCCTTTTTTATTTTTACAATATTTATTAAAAACAGTTTTTGCTTATTGCTTAGGTCTCTTTGTATAAAGGAAAATCTGGTAGCTTTATAATTCAAATGCATAAGGATCGCTGTTTAAGCATTATGAGATTCATAAGGAATCTCCTACTCCTTCTGCTCCTGCTCGTCCTCCTCCCCCTCCTCCTCCTATTACTACTTACACTTCTCATTTACCTCCTCCTCATTCTCCTCATCCTGCTGCTTCTCTTCATACTCCTCCTCCTCATGCTCCTAGCTTTCCAAATACGATGTAGAATTGTCTGTGCTTCATACGGCACTATTATTTAGTAGTTTTATTTATACGCGTTCGTTAACAAGAGAGTAAATAAAATAGAGGTGGTTTTTCTGAAAGTATTTAAAGTTCAAACTTCTACCAAGAGTAAAAATTTTTTCTTTAAATAAATTTTTTTTAACAAAATAAATAAATATTCATGTAAACAAGATAAATTTCCAACTAAAGAACAAAATTTTTTAATTAAAAATGCCAGATTTAAATTTTAATTTAAAAATTTAATGCTTAACCAATCATTATATTTTTAAGAAAATAAATTAATTTTACTAGAATGATTACTGTTAAACTAAAAATAAATTTAAACAAAGTAGTTAAACTTGCAAAAAAAGAAATGAACTTTTAACTCAAATGATGAACCTTATACTAACAAAAGAAAAAAATTCAAACAAAGTGATTTATGATTGGCTAATAAACGAATTTTTCTAGTTTACCAATTTGTAAAAAAAAAAACGAATTAAAAAATTTATAAAGGTTCAAATTACTATAATAAGTTAAGCCTCCTCCTCATTCTCCCCCTCTTCCCCTACTCCTCCTGCTCGAAATTTTTGCAAGGAAAAATGGAATTTTAAAACGATGTCTCATTTTTTAAAATTTTCGATTTTTATAAAAATTTCAGTTCATCTGCACAATCTGAACGTCTTTCAAGAAAATCTCGAATATTCTCGAAATCATATCGATTGCATCGCTTATTCTGATAATTTATGGACTTAATAATAACAGTTTAAACAAACATTAAAGTTTGTTTTTAATACCTTGAAAATATTAAATTATCACAATTATATTTAGTAATATTAACGCTAGGTACCTTTAATATTATTACGTAAATTTCAAATATTACTGTTAATACATATTTTCAATAAAGTAACATATATTTTTTTACAATAAAATATTTTTAACTTTTGTTTCTCAAGGAGTCGCAAACTTGAAAATATCTTACGTAAAAAATTATTTTGACAACGTCCCCTCTCCCCTCTCAAAATAAGACCGCATAGGAGCCGGATTGAGTTTATAATAAAATTTTTTTTTAATAAATAATTAATAATTTAAAAAATAATTTTTAAGTAGATATACAAAAATTTAGGATCATAAGAAAACATTTCTAGCTCCCTCACTCACGATGGGAAGTGAATACGTCAGTCTTTTTAGCTATAGTTAGTTAGAAACTTTTTATATTATTTTATATTTTATGTTATCGATTATTCAAATCCAATCTGAACTGCTACAGTTTTATTTATTCTTTTATAAAGGAATACTTACAAATAAAACTTAAGAGATAGTAGTAGGAGGAGGAGAAAGGAAAGGAGGAAAAGGTAAAGGAGAGGGATGAGAAGGGGGAAGATGAAAAAGATGAGGAGGCGAGGGAAAAGCGAGAGGAGGAGAAAGAATAGGAGGAGGAGGAGGAAGAGAAAGAATAAGAGGAGAAGAAAAAAGAGGTTTGAATATAAATATATATGCTAATTTTTTTCATTTAGGAAATTTATAAAGTCCCACAAATTTTAAATTTGAAATTAAACCTCTTACACTATTATTTCCATATTGTTAATATTAGTTTTCTGGGACATCCAGATCTATTTCTTTCAATTGCTTGAAAGGTTCTGAATTTCAACACTTTTCAAATTGAAAGTTTATAAAAAAAGCGAGAGGAGGAGAAAGAATAAGAGGAGGAGGAGAAGGAGATAAAGAATAGGAAGAGAAGGAGGAGAAAGAATAGGAGAAGGAGTAAGAGAAAGAACAAGAGGAGGAGAAGGAAAAAGAGGTTAGAATATAAATATATACATTAATTTTTGTTTGTTTAGGAAATTTATAAAGTCCCACAATTTTTAAATTTGAAATTAAACCTCTTATACTATTATTTCCATATTGTTAAAATTAGATTGCTGGGACATCCAGTTCTATTTCTTTTTATTGCTTGAAAGCTTCTGAATTTCACCACCTTTTAAATTCAAAGCTTATAGAAAAAGAGAGAGGAGGAGAAAGCACAGGAGGAGAAGGAAGAGGAGGAGCAGGAGCAGAAGGAGTAGGAGAAGGAGAAGGAGGAGAAGGAGGAGAAGGAGAAAGAATAGGAGAAGGAGTAAGAGAAAGAATAAGAGGAGGAAAAGAAAAAAAGAGGCTTGACTACAAATATATATGCTAACTTTTTTTCGTTTTGGAAATTTCAAAAGTCCCACAATTTTTAAATTTAAAATTAAACCTCCTACGCTATTATTTCCATATTGTCAATATTAGTTTGCTGGGACATCCAGTTCTATTTCTTTTTATTGCTTGAAAGGTTCTGAATTTTACCACCTTTGAAATTCAAAGTTTATAGAAAAAGCGAGAGGAGGAGAAAGAATAGGAGGAGGAGGAAGAGGAGAAAGAATGTGAGAAGGAGGAAGAGAAAGAATAAGAGGAGGAGAAGAAAAAAGGAGGTTTGACTATAAATATATACACTAATTTTTGTTTGTTTAGGAAATTTATAAAGTCCAACAATTTTTAAATTTGAAATTAAACCTCCTACACTATTATTTCCATCTTGTTAATATTAGTTTGGTGGGACATCCAGTTCTATTTCTTTTTATTGCTTGAAAGGTTCTGAATTTCACCACCTTTGAAATTCAAAGTTTATAGAAAAAGCGAGAGGAGGAGAAAGAATAGGACGAGGAGGAGGAGGAGAAAGAATGTGAGAAGGAGGAAGAGAAAGAATAGGAGGAGGAGAAGAAAAAAAGAGGCTTGACTACAAATATATATGCTAACTTTTTTTCGTTTTGGAAATTTCAAAAGTCCCACAATTTTTAAATTTAAAATTAAACCTCCTACGCTATTATTTCCATATTGTCAATATTAGTTTGCTGGGACATCCAGTTCTATTTCTTTTTATTGCTTGAGAGGTTCTGAATTTCACCACCTTTGAAATTCAAAGTTTATAGAAAAAGCGAGAGGAGGAGAAAGAATAAGAGGAGGAGGAGAAGGAGATAAAGAATAGGAAGAGAAGGAGGAGAAAGAATAGGAGAAGGAGTAAGAGAAAGAACAAGAGGAGGAGAAGGAAAAAGAGGTTAGAATATAAATATATACACTAATTTTTGTTTGTTTAGGAAATTTATAAAGTCCAACAATTTTTAAATTTGAAATTAAACCT